>CABEEJ010005655.1:0-47564 GCA_901482245.1 Timema douglasi | reverse complement strand
GCTGCCCTGCAGCCCTCTTGTGCCATCGGGGCAATGGACATTCCCGGAGGGTTATAAATTATTTAGGTTAGCTAATTGTAAGGCTATGATAAGATTAGAATAGGATAGGGAAGGGAGGGTGATAGGAATGTGTAGGTTAGGAGAAACAATTTCAGGGAAGGTAATTAAGGAAGTGGTTTGCACTTATGTGTATGTGGAGCGTCAACTCCGGTAGGGGCGCCTCCCCAGGGGGTGGATAGGGGGATGCTTGCAGCTGCTGGGCGCACCGTCGGACTGGGATGAGAATCCGAGTCTGATGGGGTGACCAGCGGAGGTGGGTATCGGGGAAGTAATATACCCGGGGCAGACCAACTGGTGAAAGAAATTGTATCTTGAAGATAGGTACTATAGGAGCCAAAACCTGTTTAGAATAAATGTAATTGGATACTGTACAATGATAGGCAATGTTTTAATAGTCTGTAAATAAGGCCAGGATTTAAAATTGTAAGATGCCAGGCCAAATTAGATTGGTAATATAAAAAAATATATATATATAAGGAACATACATAGATGAAATCACTGTAAGATTATACTTTACAAATACACACACTACACCCATCCCCCATCCCTCATCTATTAACTCTTTCTCTCTCACTCTCTCTCTCTCACAAAATTATATAAGGTAGGTATATGAAGACGATATCAACATATTACGTCATTTTATAGTGAACCTCATTTTCTTATAAAGTGAGCTTTCTACACACTTGCTTTTTAAACTTTGAATTTTTTTAGAAGAAAAAGTTGCAAACAAGTATAAACGTTGACAAAAAAAATGCTGTTAGCAAATTCAACGTTAATGCAGTTTAGCCCTCATTCATAGTAGACATACTTCTTTATGTATTCTAATCCAAGTTTTAAGAAGGGGTGATATCATTGGAAACAGCTCACGAGATACAAAAATTCATTAATTTCTATTAGAATAATGAATATTTTAGCCTCACGTTTTCAAATTATGTCAGGAGCTAAAAAAGCAATCAATAATAACATTAAAAATGTTCTACATGTAGAATCAATTTTAAACCAGATTCATTCTACTTAAATATTTACTATTCATAATTATTATAAGGAATTTATTGGCACCTTCCTATTGACTGGTTTGAAAAACGGTGGGAATAGCTAACTTCCATCATCTAAGTTTAGATGATACTGATATCTAAATATTTCAGGGAAATTTAGGTCAGGGTCATCAAAGTTCATGAAATGAGTGTTAAATTCCTCCCCGATCCCCTTTTCCACAACTAAGTAAGTTAAAGGCGTGGCGCTGCAAGGAGGGTGGTTGCAAGTGACCAGCCTCCACATTTTCTTTCCAGCGAAAACGTATATAATTTTATAATTAATTAATTATTTACTTTATGGCATTAGGAACTCGAAAGTTCATTGCCGCACTTACAAAATAACGCCACCTATCCCTATCTTGGGCTGAGAGGTAGCAGCTTGTACATGGTTTTAGATTATCTCATTCGTAATGCATGTCCTGCCCACCGTGATCTACGAAACTTGATTAACCTAACAATATCTATTATGGTTAAGACTTAGAAACAACCCTAAGATTATCAATAGAAAAGTGAAAGGATATAACCACTGAAGCAATTAATAAAAAGTTACAAATTATTAAGTTGAAAATGAATATACTTTAATATTGAAACAACACGTTAAGCTGTGCTTTCAACAAGCACAAAATATGTGAGATAAAATTGAAAAATTAAAAATATAGAAATGGCATATAACAATAATTAACAAGTCAAATGGTGACCATCAGTCACAAAAAAAAAATACATATACAACATATTAAAACAATTAATATCATAAAAAAAAAATTGAGAATAGCACAGAGTTAAAATTCAAACATTGGAGATGACTAGTTAAATGAAATCAAACACGTGAAAGTAGTGTATTTCAAGTTGCAAAAATAATGAAATAAGGTGGAACGTAATAATCTATAATAAATAATCTGTGTTTAAGTATAGAATCGAAGTACTCCTTGGGCAGGTAATCAGCGTTTAAAAGAAAGCCGATTAAATTCTGGCCGACATGTTTCGGTACAATTATTCCATAATCATGGCGCAAGGTCATCGTGTGAGCACACAAGTTAATGTTACGACTTAAATGTTGTTGGTTATATCCTTTCACTTTTCTATTGCTAATCTTAGGTTTGTTTCTAAGTCTTAACCATAAACATTACTGCTCCTTACTTATTTATAATTTAGAATGTTTTCTAAAATGATGCTAACAATATCTGTTGATGAGTACAATGTGTTTAACTTATCATTATGTAGCCTCCTTCACTCATCAGTAGTTTAATCCCTTTTTGGAACAAATATATTCCTGAGCACCTTGTTTTCTAACAACTTAATTAATTATTTTTCGTCGTGTAAGGTAAGATGTTACGTTTTACACCCATAGAGAACAACCGGTATAATTTATTGTTTTGTATATTCTGAGTTTCACATTCCTTGAAATCAGGTGAGTTGACAACAACTTACTGGCCGAATAATAGCGTACATTTCCTGACTCTTTATTTTCCTAATTTCCAATCTGATATTGTTGTTGTTAGGTGTAATTGTTCTTAAATATTTAAACTGACTAAACCTTTATTAACTTGAATAAATATCTAAATTATCTTCCCCAATCTGTGTGACCATGAACTTAGTCTTTACAGCGTTCACTTCTAAACCTATTTCCTCACTAGCCCCTGTTAAAATGTAAATTTATATTTTATTTTTTCAGTAATTTAAGATTTATTTTTGCCATCACAAGTGATTTTGGTTTTGGTGTTCTGAAGATGTTCGGATAAACGCAGTGTTATCTGACGGTGGCACTTGATTTAGTATCGAAATTGAGTGGATCTATTTAACACTTGTCCAAAAAGGTAGACGTGCGTGTGCTCAGATCAATCGCGAGAGTAATAATTAGAGCCAATCTCCGCCACTAGATAAAAGTATCGCCACCAGAAATCCAGAATCACTCAAAAGGAGATTAATCAGGATCCCGTCTTGGTAACGTATGGGATTGGTAGCACAAAGTGTTCCATCTGCTAACACAAAACTAAAGTGGAACGCCACGTGCTACCAATTTTAGTCCATAGCCGAGTTCACGGCGAGTTTTAAGTATTTTGATTAAAAGCAAGATTGATTAAATGTACAACCATTGTCTTTAAGATTCACCCAGCAAGATATGTTGATTATTTTAAGAATCTCTCGTTCCTTAGTGTACTATCTGTACTCGAAATAGTACAGAGGTAAGGCCCATTGCTTTTCACAATTCTAGTAGGGTGGATTTTCTAGTGTTACGTCAAGTTTACATGTGTAGTTAATGTGACAGTGACTATATTTAATTTTATTATTTTTGTTGCTAGGACTAAGAACAATGAAACATGTAATATCCGGGGCTAGCCTATTCTGTTATATCCATTCAAATGTTCTGACGAAAAAGTATCTCGTACAATAAGTGAAGCAAGCTGAGGACAAACTGTGTAAATAATATATATATATATTTAATATATTATTACGATTTTTATTTATATTTCCCCCTCTTTTCAATACAAACACATAACATTCATTATGATTATAAATATATATATATGTATATATATGTATATATATATTTATATATATATATATTTGATTTCCCCCTCGTTTCAATTCAAACACATAACACTCATTATGATTATATATATATATATAATCATAATGAATGGTATGTGTTTGTATTGAAAAGAGGGGGAAATTTAAATAAAAATCGTCTATTTACTTATTAAATTTAAGTCCAGTGATGTCAATAAAATAATTGTTCATCAAATAAATTATAAAAGAATGGTGGGCTAGCTCATATTTAAAATGAATACAATACTTTGGGTTCGGAACCAACATTTCCATTTAACAACAAGAAAACTTACTATTTCGGGGTAAAACTTAAAATAATAATAATGCATCAAATCGAACACGAGACTCTCTCAGGACTTCTAGGTCATGTTGGGAAAAAACATACCTTTATTGTACCTAGTCGACAATGGACTCATCTTCCATACAACAATACCGGCCTCCAAAGTTAGCGTCCCTGGGAACTAATTGCAGGTGAGACGTCGTTAAATATAAGTTGTTTTTTTATAACAATCGTAACAAGGTGAATTACATCGAATAATGGATATAATAATATAAATAAAATACTTAACAACGGATTTGGCTTTGAAAAATTAAATAAGTCTAGTTTTACTTTGATAAATAAGGGTCCAACCTAAAATTTTACCCTGCCTAACAGACATCTGCTAAATTATAAAATAAAAAAAAATACAATTCATATTTAAATAACAGTTCAGTAAGTTTATGTATTAGTATAAAAAATCTCAAATCATTATTTGTGGATAATTATTGAAATAATTATCAAAATATTATAATATCTTGAGACACCCTAATTAATAGATGTCCTTTATGAGGTTTCTTATTAAAATAAATTAATTAAAAAAACAAGACATTGTATTCATGTCAAAGGAATGACTCTGGCCAAAAGATTCTTTCCAGATTCATTGTTAAAAAAATGTTAGCTTGGGAAAAAAATATATAATTGTTATTTTAGAAGAAAATAACACGAAGTCTTTAAATTGTAGTGGAAAACGTTCATAAGAATATAACGTCTGTATAGAGAGGTCGAATCTGTGTAAAGATTAAAACTTTAAATTTTTTTTTGTTGATATCACCTAAAAATATACTCTGGGAAGTTATCGTCGAAACTGTGAGTTAGTCCAAAACTCTATGATAATCACCAAGCGACTAAAAGAAGAAATATCGTGCAAGAGTGGACTGAGCGGTATCTCGAGGCGTGGTGGTAAAGTGTCGTGCGCACGCGCAAGGCAAGACTGTAGTGTTATGTCGTAACACGTGGCCTGGAATATTCTACAAGCTCCTATGTGGTTCCACGGATTTCTATCTATCCCCTCCCTCTCTTCTTTCTTTTGTGTTTACCGTTATGTGTTTACCCCTCTTCCCCCCTTTTTGAGCTAAATCTGAGAGTATGGTGTAGTTCAAAATGTACTATTATTCTGGTCAGGACTCTTGTCTGGATCGTGTCCTCGTACACACCTAGGTGTCCTGGATATTTCAGGGAGGTAATAAATTCTCTTTCGGCCTATTGTTCATGGAAATTCCTTTTTGGCGAGTAATATTAACTATTCATAAAATCTTTATTAAATCTGAACTCTTCATATAAGCTTACTTCAACATGAAGCCCCGTAAGGTTTCGTGCGATGTCACACGTTTTGTATACGTATCGCATTTGAGAGCTTATATGTCTATCTCCCATACTGCTGAGTAATATTTGTAGATTATTGTCAGGTTAGGACTTGTAACTTATTTCTCAAATGGTAAAGATAGTTTATTCTTGCATAATGTGATATTACTTTATTGTTGTCTAAGTTAGGACTTGTAATTTATTTCTCAAATGGTAAAGATAGTTTATTCTTCCGTATGTAATATTATTATATTGTTGTCAACGTTAGGACTTGCAACTTATTGTTCAAAAGACAGATATAGTTTATTTTCACATAATATATCACATTGAATCGTAAACGATCATGGCTACTAAATGTTCTCGTAACTCTTGTTTTTTGCCATTGCTTCATAGCACAAACTTAATGTTCAATATTTATCACAATAAAACTAAAATGTTATTTTTGACGTATGTCTTTATATCAAACCTTTATGATATCCTTCGCTTGTACCCGTAATATATAATGAAATAATTGGGGTGTGAGTTCATGGAAGCATAAAGTGAATAGACCAGTGTGGGCCTACTCGCTTTTCGTTACTATCCTATCGGCTCCTCTGCAATTATTGTTTCCTTTTTTTTATATTGTATATTTATGTTGTGCGCCAGCCTTATTCTTTTGGTAAGACTAAGGGCGGTGTTACAAGCTCAAGTAATTTTACAGTTTTTATAGCATTAATTATTTTTTTGCCAAAATATATAAAATATTTCTCCAGTAGCAACATAGAGTTTAGTTTTCTGGATATTGTAAGATCATAATTATGTAAGGTTTGTTCTGGCAGGAGGTTAGCCCACGTTTATACATTTCCTTGGAAGTCAAGAGTAATGGGTTGCCTTCCTGTTAAGAACAACCTCTAGCTCATATAGCTTCATCCTGTTGACGAACGTGTACGATGCAACCAACCTTTGGACTCGTGGGAATCGGGATCGGAATGTTGGTGTGTGAGAAACACACACGTGGTTGTTTGTTGGAAGCATGCTGTATGGATGTGTAGTCGGGTCACCGGTAGAGAAGGAACGAGTTAACATGTGATCTGGCGATTCACCCCAGCCGGAGAGTCGATCCCGGGTCTCTAATTAGTTTTCACGAGTCCCGTTATCGCGTGTAATCCCTCGTCACAGGGAATGTCCTAATACCTATGTAGTAACTTAGTAAATAGCTGGAGAAATAAACAGATCTTTGGGATTAACTCGCTAGCCTCATTCCCCACGGACCATCAATCCCAACCCCCACCACTCGGGGTCCATCCTAACCATGTAACTCCCTAAGGTGCTCCGGTAGCATAGTAGTTAGGGTTGGTTACCGGGCACCCAAATAAAAAGGGACCATGATAATATGCTAATATCAACAGAACTTTAATATCTGTTTAGGGTGTCCTGGAATGTTATCAAAACTTTTTATTTTTATTTAAAAAGGTTTGACAAAATTCTAGGATACACTTGAAAGATATTCACGATTTGTTGATATTAGCATGTGCAGAAAATTAAACTCCATGTTGCTACTAGAGAAATATTTGATTTATTTTCGCAAAAAAAAAAAATATTTTCTATAAAAACTGTAAAAATACTTGCGCTCCCTTTTGACGCACCTATATTAAAGATTTTATTCGTATCTGTACAGCATAACCTGTAAAACTTTATTGTATATCTTTTAATGTAAATGATTCTTCAAGCAAGTGTGGTATAATACGTCACTATTTTCAAATAATACCACTTCTTTTTATCAGAGACATGTTTTAGCATAGGAAAATATTGAAATAAACCTTTAAATATCTCTCCCCCACAATGAATCACGCGATAAATTGGAGCTTTACGTTTTGGTCCTTGGTAATGCGTATGTTTATGTCCATCCAGTATAATATAGACATCACTGATAGTACTAGAACCTCAGTTACTAAAACACTCACTGAATGTCCCGTTACTTTGATATATTTAAATAAAGAGATACGTTTACTTTTGTTGTCTATGACATGTTTTTGTATGTTTATATTTTCAAATGCAATATTGTTTATATTTTCTAACACAATACTGATTGTTTAGTATCATAAGTTTTGAAAGTTCACATTTAAAATTATTTAATTAGTATGCTTCCTGGCATTGGCGTATTTGGTACAGGAAATGTGGTAAAGGTCATTGTTCCCTTTCTACGTGACAAGGGTTTCAAAATTGAAGCAATTTGGAGTAGAACTTTATCTACCGCAGAAGAAGTAGCTAAAGAATTAGAAATTGTATTTCATACAAATAAAATTGATGATGTTTTGTTACGAAAAGATGTAGACTTGATTTTTATTATGTGCTCTCCGAATCTTCATGCTCAGATAGCTGTGAAAGCATTGGGTATCGGAAAGCATGTTTTGTGTGATAAACCTGCAGGACTCTGTCAAAGTGAGGCTCTGAAGATGGTAAAAGCATCACAGTACTACCCCTCGTTGATATCCATAGTTAACCATAGTTTGAGGTTTCTCCCAGCGTTCTGTCAGATGCGCCGAGCCATAGCAGAAGGTTATATTGGGGATGAGTGTGAAATTACGGTTTGTGATGTAAGGGTTCAGATGGGGAGTTTACTCCATGACTCATATGATTGGTTGTGCGACGATACAATGGGAGGGGGAGTATTAACACTTGTAGGTAGTCACGTCATTGACTTGGTGTCTCATCTCACTGGTCAACGGGCTGTTAGGGTTCACGGGGTTATCCGGACATTTACCAAGACCACAGAGCATGTAAATGGCATCCGCCATATCTCGAGTCCTGACTTCTGTACATTCCAAATGGAGATGAGTGGTGGGGCACTTGTTACAGCCACACTTAACAATCACATGCCAGGTGCGTTCAGTCAGGAAGTGTTTGTATGTGGTCAAGCTGGTCATCTTGTGGTGCGTGGAGGAGACTTGTATGGACGTAAGGCAGGTGCTGCCAAAGAAGATGTTATTTATCTAGATGTTGAAGATCTCCAGCGAGGAGCGGCCATTAACTCGATGGCTGCTAGTGTGATACCTCGGCCATATATGAAGGGCTTATTTAAGATGATTGGTGCTCTGAGAGAAGCGTTTTTACCTGTGGAGGACAAACGTGGCTGGGTGAAAGAACCAGTCGCAGCAGCAGCCACATTTGAGGATGGCTTATATGTGCAGGCTGTGATTGATGCTTTGAAGAAATCTAGTGCTAACAAGGAGTGGATCAAGGTAACTGTTATAACAGAAGAACCTGATCCTAACCCTCTCCTGAGTGCTGCAGTGCGACGTAGTGCTATATCTATGTGATGATTCTAGTTATTAATGTACTGAGTATGGTGGAGTGATAGTTGATGATTTTAGCTCTTTGCTAAATGCTGAGTGCTGCACTGCAATAGAATGCTATATACATATCTATGTGATTAGCTCATGATGTATGCTGTAGTGTGGCAAATTATACCCTACCTGTGGTAGGAGAGTTGGTGACAACTAACAAGGTTCTTTACTGTATTGCAAACTTTAGCTGAAAGTAAATACTGTCACCCCATTCAGAAATAACTATTTGCTTAGTAATACCTACTTTATTTTCAATAAAAAGTTTTATTAAACGATTATATAACAATTCCCTGAGGATTGGCCTATTCTATAATTGGTGTTTTTGTGACTCATTGAAAGGAAAAAAATAAAACTTTTTTTTTGCGGTTGTGGCAACAAGAGGATATAATATACATAGAATAGTAAAAAGTAATAATGTATATTCACACTTGTATCATGTTGTATCTGGCCACCAAAATAGATAAATGTTTTTCATAACTTAGAGAAAGAGCCATTTAAAATAAAATGTTAAATTTTGTAAACCGCGCATGAATATATCCGAAAATGGTTTGTATGACATTATCAACCATTCTTCTTTTGGCTGGTTCACCATATTAATTTATGAATAGAACATAAGAATGTGTGTATTTTAGAAGCTCTCGTTTGAAAAGCATCCTTAAGTGAATCACAGGTGCCACTCATAAAAAAGAAGCATATACATTTTTATTTTCCTAAGTTTGTGTTTTGATTTTATGTAGGCTAATGTAAAAACCGTTTAAAAAGGGAGAGGGGCCTAAAGAATAACATTCATCATCACTTTTACTTCTTAACTGTCTACGACTTGGAAAGAAGTTACAACCAAGAGGGTGACCTGGCGGTCTAGGGGTAAAGTGTCAGACTTCTGTGCTGGCGGCCGGGGTTAAGTCCCAGCACAGATTTATCTGATTACCAATCCCTTCCTTCACCTCTGACAAGACATCTTGTGATATGTGGGGAATGCCAGGCCTCCACCGTGGTTCGGATTCCACGTTAAACTGTAGGTCCTACATTTCATCTCACAATCACCCTACCACATTAACGTAAATGTGTATAACCCGAACGGGTAGTAAGACACGGTGCTAATAATAATACAACCAAGAGGCGCTGAATCTGATAGAGCTGTAATTTGATAGAAATAATATTTTGTGTGTTTATAAAAAAAAATACTGTAACTAATCTCAAGCTTAATTTAACCTTTCAAGTTTATTAGAGTTAAATTACAATAACATTTTGGATGAATTAAAACATTTTTCCATGCATGGTTGTCATTTGTGTATTCTGTGACATTTTAATTAATTAATTATTTAACCAACCAACCAAAATATTAAAGGCTGACTTTTTTTTTTTGTCTTATTGATTTATTAAGTCTGCAAGGCAAGGTTTTTTTAAAAAAATTTTTTTTCATAAGTGACAATAAAATATCTTCTTTTAATTAGGCATACCTACTTTTTGGTATTAGGCAACTTGAAAGTTCACTGCCACATTATTTTGAGCTAGTTTTCTCCAGTCCACCTCATTACACCCTATCTCTTTCAGGTCCATTCTAATGTTATCCTCCCATCTGTGTCTAGTTCTTCCCAATGGTATTTTCAAATTGGGTTTGACAGTCAATAACCTGGACAAGGTTCTAAAATCTCCCTTTCATGCTGCATGTCCTGCCCACAATAATCTACTAAGACTTGATTAGCCTAACAATATCCTATGCTGAGTACAGGGTATATAACTCATCATTATGTAGCCTCATTCGTTTTAGAGGCCCCCCCCTCTCCCCCCAAAAAAGTTTGTGAATGTTTTGATTGCCTAAAGTAACAACTCAACGAATGAGCTTGTAGATCATATATTTGGAAAATGCATACATGATAGCTTTTCCTAGCTGTCGCTACCTCTCCTATCGTTGAAGGGTATTTATCTAGGGCTATAAGATGATTCTGGCTATTTGCTAAATACTGTATTGTTTCAGATAGTTATGTCCATATGATGATCCAAGCATGTTGCTTAGTGCTGTAGTGTGGGGAAGTGCTATATCTAAATATAATTTTTGTTATTTGCCTATTGCTCTACTCCTTTATTGGGGCCTACTTTGTGGATCTAATGTATTCTATATCTTTACTAATTGCTCTTTGATGAGTGTTTCAATGTGGCAGAGTGCTACTATATGGGCCAACATCCAGGGCTTTGTAATCAAGATGCCAAGTCTTAAACTCAGACTTCTATGTATATTTGTTTAAACTTTCTGAATAATATAGCTTTCCTAAATTCCTCTGAAATTACATTTGAAACAAACTCTGTGTTTAAGAAATCAAAAAATATTTTACATAGTATATCAAGAAGGAATTTCTTGCAGAGTTTCTTTCTCGTAAAAGAAAAGATCTACTCTAGTTTATCATGTGACAAAGAGTAAAGCTGTAATCTTACTTTCAAGAATGCATGAAACTGGTTGAGTAGACGAAACATCACAGACGCTTGACATTATTATTGATGACAATGCAACCAAATTGCATAGAAGTAGATACGATAGATCAGATGTGTTCCTCTTACTCAATATCTAAGATTACAAAAAGATGGTCCTTGGTGATTCGTTTTTTGATAGTGAACGTAGCTGGGATAAATACACAGATAGTGTTTCGGTTTAATAAAAACAATCCGAAAAACAGAAAGAGTGTTTTCCTCAAAAATCTAGCTCTTCAGCTAAATGAGAAATTGATTCTTTAATCATTGTTGCCCATTCTACCATTGGACATAAAAATCTTTCTAAAAAAGTACCGACCACCTGATGAAGTAGAATGTTTTGAGCCGGCACATGAAAAGTTTGGAAGTAAGAGCATCAACACTACCTTTGTTTGTGACCAGTGCAGTAAGTTTGTGTGCTTGAAACATGCGAAAATAACCTACCTCTGGAAATTTGTAGGAGCTTTTACACAAATAAGAAATTTTATTGGTGTTTAGAATAAAAAACTTTTAAATTTTAGCTTAAAAATGAAAATTGTAACTTAAATTAATAATAATACTAGGCCTATTGATGACATGTATTTTTAAACCTTTAATACTTGTTAGGAAAAGAAAAAAACTTAATAAAATGATAATGTAGGCTACTGTAACTGGCATTATTCCAACCAAAAACAAATTATGAATAAATTGTGCCTATTTGTGTTTTATGAAGAAGGAAGTAGGGTTAGCAATAAAAGGCGTGAACCATAGATAGGTAGTTTAATCTTGGAAAAATACATATTTTAGGATACCTCGATGACAAGATTATACACCACACCACATTTTCATAGCTGCTCAATTTTGAAAAAACTATTATTTATTGCTTGATTTGGCTGGAGGGTCTTTGGGCCATGATATGTCTAATTTGAGCTGGGCTAATTGACATTTTTGTTTCAGTAAAGATGCCTTTTTGCAACTAAGGCAGAGATAAATAATATACCAGACACTCAACCTTTATGTTAAAATGGTTGCGCTCCTTTTGGCAGCTTGAGTCCTTCAACACTAGGATCACTGCGGTTAGTCCTATCATCACCCAGCAGTGACACTAGTGAAGCTCAGTGTTGAAGGACTCAAGCTGGCAAAAGAAGCGCAGCGAAACCCCCATAAGTTTGAAAGTCTGTTTCTTTCTTGTCTTTGAACTAGGGTTAAATTCAAACACTAACCTATCCATACCTTTTAGTGTAAAGTGTGAATCATCAATATTTGATTGAATCTAAACTTTTGAAAAGTGTCTTAACATCAAGTTTGCATTTCTATTTTATAACAATACTAATAGTAGGTTTAAACTACATTTATTCTAGGGCTACAACATAATTATTTGTTAGCAAACTAGGGATGTATCTGAATAGTCTACTTTACCCGCCGTTGACCCTTAACGTTCACTTGATAGTTGCATTGGCAATCACGCGATCAAGCATAGATCAGTCCAAATAGTCACAAAGTGTGCCGATGCACCCCTCACACACCCTTGAGTCCAAGAGTGACAGCAAGTCACCCTTGACCCACCTTTGATGCAGTGTTTGACTGGCAATTGTTTATTTTTTTGTCTGCTAGAGATACAGCTCTTAGAGTAATGTGATCTGTGATAACAGGCTGATAGATTTTTTTTAAATAGTTTCTAAGCTCATTGATAGGAAGCAGCACTGTGGACTCAAGGGTGTGTGAAGGATAGTTTGCCGCTCAAATAGTCTATTGCAGTCTTTAGAATTTATAAACTGAAAAACATTTTTAAAATATCATGCAACACTGTTAGATTATTATTCCTTTTTGCAATTGTTGGTTGATCATGTTCAAAGCATAACATAAATTAACAGTGTTACATAGGAAATAGCTCTCTCAGTAATAACAAACAAACAAAATGAATGAGTTAGTATCAAGAAAGAATTGAAATGAACTGGGAACGTGCAGTTATAAATTCAAATTCAAGCAGTATGTTGTATTAACCGGAAGGTATCAAGAATACACAAAAAAACAAGTAAAATATTACACAATCACAACTCGTTCCATCACTAGCACCACACCTCTTTCACTGACTGCCGGCCGTGTGCTCATCATGGCGTTCATTTGCGTGCGGGCACATATGTATTGTGTGGCGAGCTCCGAGTGAAATCGAAACGTTAATTATTGTTGACACGTTATTAGTCATAGCAGGTATTCTGTGAGTACATTGAAATTGAATGTTATGTAATGTTAGATATTAGTAACATGATGTTAGAAACATCATGTTAGACACATTCACACACATGTTAGATAATAATCACACCTAACTTGGTCTAAATCGCAATTTGAAAATCAGCTTTTCAATACATTTCGGTGAATACGTATTGTATTTGTTGCTTCTATAGTAAAAATTTCTGAGTGACAATATTTTTGGGTGTAGAATTGGCCTTAGGTAATTGTAGTTTACTTTAGTAATGAAATTATTTACAAAGTGTTATGTGTACTTTCTAGCGTGTAAAACTTAAAAAATAAAAATAAAAAAGCAGGGCTAAACTGAGAAGGCTGAAAAATTGCTTGCACAAGGCACCAATAGATCCTGAAGAACTGTTTAAAATGAACGTCTTTTACCCTATGATCGATGAAATCGAGAATGCGTTGGTCACTTGCAACTATCCAAGATTAATGATACATGGTTCTTTTTATTCAACATCAAAACAATTCCTTAAAAGTCGAAATTGGAAAAAAGTCTGTGCAGATTTAGAAATAAGTTTAACCGATGAGGAAAAATATGACATATCTGGTAGTGAATAATTGGTTGAGGAACTTTTAAGCTTGAATCCATTGTTTAAAGATCTTGAATCAGCAGAACCAATAAAAGTTCTTCAACTTATTAAACAAAATGGTTGGCAGGATATATTCCCGAACATGTGGACAGCACTTCGAATTTTGCTAACCATACCTGTCATTGTCGCTTAAGGAGAATGAAATTCCAGTAAATTAAAACTTATTTAAGTTCAACCACGTATCAGGATACTGTCAAATCTTGCAATTTTGTTTATAAAAAATTGTATTGCCCAGGACTTGAACTATCCTGATTTAATTAAAAAATTTGCATGCACAAAAGCAAGGCAGGTGTTAATCTAGGCTTTTGAGTTAATTTTTTATTTCTTTTTCAATTTTGAATTAATTTACGATGTAAATTTAATGTATGAGTGATGTGAGCGTTGTCTGCGCCATAGTAGTTCAAATAAACCTTTTCAAATTAATATTGTTCCTATTTACTGTTATTATTTCTCATTGATACTACTACTATACTAATCTTTCAGAAGTCTGAGTTATTAATATATAAACATGTAAGAAATGCATATGGGGATGGAGGAGAGGCACAAAAATGAGATCTCGCACCACCTGAAAAACTTGCTAGGGTCGCCCCTTCTGGGCATGGAAATCAAACCAGAGATCTTTGGCTTAGTACGTCAATATATAACCACTGATCTGTCCATATGATCACTCATATGTAACTGTAGATTTCCACACGTTTATCACAGACTATGCCTTAAAATATGAGTGGAGAATAACCCTGTGCGTGGGACGACACCTGGATAGCTCAGTGGCTAGGATGTTGGCGTACTAAGCCAAAAATCCTGGGTTTGTTCCCATGACCTGGTGTCATTTTTCATTTGAAAGAATATGCTATTTAGATACGGCTATAACCGGAGATAACAAATATAATAGCTTGTCTATTTAATCCATTATGATTTGTACCTTTGGCAACATAAATCTCAACCGAGTCAAAGGTGGCTGCGTTATCTGATAGCTCGTAATCATAATTGATCACTCATATGTAGCTAACGATTTCCATACGTCCATCACAGACTCGGCCTTAAAATATGAGTGGAGAGTTACCCTGAGCATGGGGAAACTCTGAATAGCTCTGTTTGAGTATTGGCTTACTAAGTCAAGGGTCCCAGGTTTGATTCCTGTTTCATGGTGTCATTTTTAAATTTAAAGACTATTAAAAGATTTTGTTGAGCAATTATTGGCAGTCCATTCAGCTAAGAGGAGGGATGGAATTCTTATGTCAGCAATTAATCAACCATTAGAAGGGAGAATGAGAAAATATTTGGTCAAAACCATCTTAAACACCTGGCCGAGCTTTGAACATCAAGCCTCTTGTTACTGGCAAACCAGAATAGAGGATCCTGGCATTTAGTCTTCATGCTCACTGATGCAATAACACTCTAAACATTAATTAACAGTTCATAACAAGGAAAAATAATAATAATGTTGAGTACTTGTTTGGTAATAAAATATCCTTACACTAATGGTCAACATGTAACAATCTTGTCAATACACAATGTACACATGCAGGGACTATAACAATTGGGAGAAAATGCTGGCATTCAGTCGAGAATATTATTTCCACCCCAATTCAATAGCGATTTGGTATTCTGTTGAATAAAGTATTTCCCCTCCAGAATATTAGCATTAGAGGATGCTTAGCACTGTGATGTCCAGAAATACTTCTTATAGCAAATACAGATAGCAGTAAATAAAAGTTCAATTAAGTCCCCTTACACATCGAATGATGCATGAAACTTTTTGATGAAACATATGGTCTTTATTTGGGCAAAGTTAAGGCCACCCACCACCTTTTCTTACACTCAACCCACCTAATAAATAATGTACATTTGATACTTATTTGCTAAAAAACTAATTTATAATATCTGTACAGAAATAATAATAATAAAAATATATTGCCCACATAGCATAACGGTACATTTATGAACATATTAAAATAAAATAAATGATAAAAGTAAAACTAAATACAGGGGGGAGAGGGAGATATATTTTATATATATTAAGGCACACATTCATTCTACACACACATTCACATATCATACTAGGCATAACTTATCTCACCATGATGTATATAGCAAATAATTTAAAAATAAAACAATGCTAATAGTTCTACTTTATACACACATTCTTATTGTATCCTTACATTTTCCCTCACATCAACAATCGGGAGATTTCTCGCTGACCTAGAGCAAGATTATGCTGCACTTTTAAAATTTACACCAATAATATTCCAGGAATGAGCAACAACAATGAAAGAGAGAGAATAGAAGTTAGATTTATGAAGAGGGATGGAAAGTGTGTGGGTGTTACAGGAGCGGGTACAGAGATTATGAGCATGAAGAGGGGCTAGACATGAGGAGAGGTATTGAGGATATTCTGTTAGCAATATTTTCTTTGTCATTACAAGAGTATGTAGATGTCATCTACTGTCAAGTTTAAGATGTAGAAATATGGTCACGGGATTGCAAGTCAAAGATAAATCTTACTTGTTACGAAGTTCTTTTAAATTTACTAGTGGGTTCAAGGGTCAAGTATTCTAGAGCATATCACAGAAGTTGAAAACAAGTGATTTTTAAGAGTAGCAGGAAGAAAGTTCTTGGGTCACTTTAATGAATAAAAAGATGTTGAAAACCTTTTAAAAAAATATGATTTACTTGGTTAGACCATGTATGAGTATCATTAATATATACACCCAGATTTTTGACCACAGACATCAAAGGAATTATGTTTTTATGCAATATTACATTAGGGAGAGTAGAAAATTTATAGTAGATTTAGATTTATTAGAACCAATAATAATAATAGATTGTAATTTACAAGTATTAATAAACAAGCCATTATAAGTTGCCCATATGTGCACTGCATTCAGATCTTAGTTTAATAAGGCAAAGGAATTATTTAATAGATATGCAGGGGAAGACAAATATATTTGGAAATAATCCGCTTACATAGAAATGATGTTTAATGACCTGCAGACAAAGGTCATTAATAAAAATGGAAAACAACAGCAGTCCAAGAACTGACCCCTATGGTACTCTGACATCTAAACTAAGCCAACCAGAAAAGGATTTACAGATTACAACACATTATTGACATCCAGATAAGAATTAAAATGTTTTAGTAATATTATTTGTCTCTTGTCCATTGCCAATCTAATGTCATCTGAAACATTAATTATTATTTTGGCTGTGCTATGGTGTGGTCAAAGTCCAGACTGATATCTGTCCAGTAGATTGTTGGTAGTTAGGTATCCATATATTTGACTAGGAACTATGTATTTTTAGGTTTTGGATAGAGCTGGAAAGATTCTTAGTGGTCGATAGTCCCTTTACTGTACTAGGGGAAGCAGTTTTCCTAGCAGTAAGATAGAGTTCAGTTCATAGAGAGTGATAGGGTCAAGTAAATGGTGAATTATTGTTAGAAAGAATATGATATGGATTTTGTCTGTTCCCTCTGCTAATGATGTTATTTTTTTGATTGCATTAAATACCTCAGAGGGTGCTATAAGCTTATAAAAAAATTTATTCTGTCTTGTGGGTTTAGATAAAATATTATTTATAATGTCTTTTAATCACCTTATTTTTATCTAAAGTCTGGACATCCACAAAATGTTCATTTATTCGTCAGGGGTATGTTTCAAGGTTGGCTCAATAGTTGGGCTACTGCTGACCCCTAATTAGGAGAATCCATTCATAACAAAGTCATCTGACAGAAGATTTGCTGCTACTGGCGATAATCAGAATGCAAAAGAAGAATAAATGATATTTTTGGGTTCACTCAGTTATTAAAATTGTATCAACTATTGGTGCTTACAGTGTTTTCAAAACCATAGAATATTTTCGGATGTAAAAAAGTACCTTCTAAGAGTTATTAACTATCTTATGACCAGGTATCCTAAAATAAGATACCAATTACCAGTGTGTGTGTTGCTGAAAGACTACTTATAACAATAAGGTAGGTTATCAACATCATGAAACGCTTCCAGCCACTGGCTGGGTCTGTTTGGAACATAAGCCTCTCCACTGTCTCCTTTCCTCTCTCCTCCACTCTTCTCCTTACTCTCTTCAGCCAGCTGAACCTTGGTCTTCCTCTCGGCTGTTTACTCCCCACCTCCATATCCAACATCCTCCTAGGCATTCTTTCCATCTCCATTTTTCTCATATGCTCAAACCATCTTAGTCGTAACTTCTTTATCCTGCCCTGAACTGGCTCTTCCTTTACTATTCCTCTTACTCTCATTTCTTATCCTGTCAAACTTTATCAGACCAATCCTACTTCTCAGAAATATTATTTCACTTGCCTGCATTCTGCTCTTATCCTAGTCCTTCAATACCCATGTTTCTGCTGCATGTGTCAAAATTGGTAGTTAATAGGCAATTTATATCACTCTCATGCACTTTTCTGGCATATTCCTGTTCCAAATTAGGCTTCTCTCACTTATTTCTCTCCTGGCCCCCTAATTTTGAAACTTGCGAAAATACTCGATTGCAAGCTAACTCGCAAATCGCAGGCTGTATTGAGACAGCTAATTTTTAAAGGTTTCTACTACTGTCCATAGATAAAAGTACTGTCGTGCGAGTCGGTGTAGTGTTGTTTCGCTTGCGACTGAGTTTTCAATACGACAACACTGTAAAACCATAACGTGCCAAAGGATTGAGGTGATGAGATGCCACAACACGTCACTATACAAGATACGTAACTGAAAGTAAACACAATTATTGTATTGAGTGCATCATATACAACAATTTGTTTAGTTTCATTGGGAAACCATCTTCCAGTTGTATATATCTAAGCTTGTTGTCTCAAAATTTTCTCAAAGTAATATCACTATAAGTAAAACAGTATTCTGCAACTATCCACTTTAGAACACTTGGTAGCGTGCTTAACCCAAAGTCAGTTTTCCACGGGTTCAATGCCACCCTATGACAAGTATTTTAATTTTTTGTCTGAATTTAAATCAACTTTTCGTAATTAGAATTCAGTAATATATTATTTTATTTTCACAGCTATTTTTAAAACATAAATATACCCTAAAAATTTCTACTATGAGAATAATAATTAGCTTAATTTGCCTTATTTTAAAATGTGTATAAATTTATGTCATTAACCCCATTAATATAATTTTTAAATAATCACCTACATACAAAATTTCAAAATTAATGTAGGCCTAGCGTTTTTAATTTAAAACCTTTTTAAATTATTTTTAAGGACTATTATGTTTGTCTACGTAGGCTCAAATACCTTGCTTACTTTTATAAAATATATTTTAAAACATATTATATGCTTACTAATACGATCATTTAAAATTAAAGTTTAAAATCTGATAAATATAAAAAAAACTAGAGTTGCAAGGATTTGAACACGCGAACCTTAGATCATGAGACAGTCAAGTTAACGAATCAAACAAATTCACACTTGAGAGAGTTTGAAAAAATTAGTATATATAATAATGTTTTCACCCAAACAAATATTTTTATTGAAAGATTGCATAAAGTGTACAAAGTAATCATATTATTTTCTTCTGTAAACCTATTTTATACAGTGGGAGGTTTATTTCAACAAAATCACTCTCAGAAAGCTGCAACCAAAGAGGATGATGGCATCCATTTTACTGCCTATTCGATAGACAAGGCCTGTCTCACATGGTGTGAGGCTGGCGAGTAGAATCCGCTCGCTAGTCGATTGTATGATGTCAGTTTTCGCAGCGCAGAAGTTTCAAAATTAGGGGTTTGCGAGATGACCAATATACGCTAGCAAATCGTTACTCGCACGTTTCAAAATTAGAGGCCCTGTTCCTTCCAATCTCCTCTACAATACTGCCCAAATCAAGGTCGTAGCCAGCCAATAATTTCAGGGGGGTTTGGTGGGCACATCCCCCCATTGTTGGAAGTTAGAAAAAATTCTAAATCATATACAGTTATAGAAGCTCTCTGAAGTGGTTTTATTTCATGGTAAAATAACCCCCTAGCTGCCGAAGGCTCGAAAAATTTCTAAATAGTTAACACTTCTAGAAGCTCTCTGAAGTGCTTTTTATGGTTACACAGCCTCCTAATGAAACTTTTTACTATCTTCATTTGCTCCCCTCTCACTGTCACACCAGCTGTAATTGTCCTTCTTCCTTGTTGGGATCACCATCTCTCACTCTTCCTTACATTAAACCTTATTCCATACCGCTCCATTACTTCTTCCCAAAACTCCAGCTGTTCCTGTACTTCTTTCTCATTACTCCATACCATCAGCTCATCTACAAACACCATTGCTTTCATTTTACCTTCTCTAATTCTTTCCACCACTCCCTTCATTATTTCGTCCATCCCTACAATGAATAGTAGTGGTGAGAGCGCATTAACTTGTTTCGTACTGTTCTTTAACTCAAACCAATCTACTTTCACACAGCTCACACTAGCCTTGTACATATTCCTCACACTGTTTATGGTCTCCTCCTGGATTATTATTATTATTAAAAAATAAAACTAAACAGAAAATGTAAGTTATGCTTGGAATATTTGTCTTGCTGCCTCTCGTTTTGTAAGTAAAACTGCCTTAATACTTTGTTTAAATGAAAACAGAGTATACGATCAAACATAACTCATATAAATAATTTAGGAAACAATTGGAAAATTAAAAAGATATCAGAGGAATAATAAATTAAAATAATCCTTGTGGAATGTTTAAATATCCCTTTATTATTAAGTATTTAAAAAACCCGGCTGTTTTGACTTTTTGATGTGCCACCACATTAATTTCAAGATTTATCTGATTGAATATCTGAGGATTTCTCATTGCTGTTGTCTGCTATCAGATCCAGTACTTCTTGATGAAATTTCAATTTTTTCCCCAAAAATTGCAATAGTGCATGGACCAAAAAACAATTCAAAAGAAAAACAATTATTAAAAAAACATGTTATATCCGGAGAATTTATGTTATTTCTTAAAATATATAAAATTTCATAATATACTTAGCTACTATGTCTATTTTTCTATTCCTTAAATTAGTTTCTCTTGTATTTCTCTTGCTATTTCCTTTCACACCTTCTCTACTACATGTTTCTTGAAATAATCCTTCCATGTGTAATCATATATTTGTGGATATTTTTCAACAATAAATGCAAATGAATGTTAAATTTTCGGTCATCCCGCATAGTGTAGTGAAAGATACCCACAGATTGCTGACCCAACCACAGATAAACACTTGCTGCATGTCTAACATGGCACAGTGAACCAGTCTATCGGTTCACCAAGTGTTAGTTGGCTCATGCTTCATACAGCAACGTGTCATGCAGCTACCGGTCTGAACAGTCTCATTTGTTAACAAGTGTTTTATCTCTAATTCTTAAGCCCTCTTGAGTGAAAAATTACAACATGGGCATGGGAATCAAACCCAGGACCTTTGGTTTTGTGCACCAAAGCTCTTAACACTGATCCAGTCTGGTACATCTCATAACCAGAGCCATCTTGATTGTAGATAGCTTTGCGTGGCCGATACTTTCACCAGTTACCACACTCAAGACTCAGTACAGCAATAACTAGTGAAATCTGGCCTTGGATACGAGACAAACCAAGATGGATCAGTGATTCAGTAAAGCATTGGTGCACAAAGCCAAAGATTCTGGGTTCACTTCCTATGTTCAATTTAAATGAATTTGATTCAGCTCTCAGGATTGAACCTGTGGCTTGAGCAGGTCCTACACTATTCATGAATGTTTCGTCCAAATATTTGCGAAAATGTTTGCCTACAAATTCGTGCCTTGAAACCTATATGAAAATTTGCCTTCTGTGGACCTCACACACTTCTTGCGAATGCCCGTCCTGAATAGTGGCTAACATTCGCTTCCTTTGATTTGTGCCCAAAAACCACTCAAGAGCAAGAACCTTTGAAACCTGACTATTCAAATGAACATTCGTTATTCATGTACCTCCCATACTTCTAGGCAAGTAATCCAAAAGCTGAAAATTTGTCTACATTCTCTAATACTGTGTGACTGGCTTAGCCATCACATATCAGTTTGTGATGTGAATTAATAATAGAATTACCCACCTCAGTGGCGTAATTGACTAACGCGCTAGTCGTGTTGAGCTCAACTGCTGAGGACGGGGTGATCGAGGTTCGAATATCGGTCGGGTGAACTGGGGGTGGTTTTTCCTAAACGGTTTTCCACTCTTCCTCCACGCAAATGAGGGTTCACTTCCTATAATTCAACCTTCCCAATTCCTAATCCATTAGCGTAATTAGTACTTAAAGCATATAACTCGAACAGGTAGTAAGACGCGGTGCTAAATAATATAATTAAATAAAAGTAGCTACAGAAAAATAGTTTACTAAAAGAAATTGCCCTATCAAGGCAGAAGTATTGTTTGTGCATAGACCAAAGAAATGTTCCAGAAAGAACCCTTGATAAAGTTACAAATACTTGTTAGCATCCTGGAATATAATCACTGGGTTCTTTGCTAATGAGCCAAGAGAGTAATATTGGTTAGGAAATTAGTTTACATATGAATGTTACAACTTATTATTTTTAGAAGCATGAAGAAAAAATAGGTGATTTAATTCAATTCATGAAACTAAGTGTTTATTTGTATTTTAATTGAAGTATCTTAATGTATATTTTTTACAATATATATATTTTTTACAATATATATATTGTTAACTCTAAAGTTAAAAAAAAAGGATAAATATCACTCAAGTCCCTTTTTAAAGGTGTTCAAACACTACCTGCCCTCAGTATGTTGAAAAGAATAAACAGTTATTAAAAATAATAGTATGAAACAAGAAAGAATATTAAACACAAAAGTTTGACTTAAGAACAAAACTGAATGAACAGTAAATCTAATAGAACATACTTTTAAATACTCTCATAATTCAAAATTATACATTTCATGTCCACTTAATGATTTTTTTATATTAGTTTTACTAGTCACTAAAGCTTAGAAAACATCAAATAACCTAACAAGTGAGTAGCTTAAATATAATTTCTCAATTTTTACAGTATGGTAGATGACAGTTACACATCTCAAATAAAATTGGTAATAATTTATTTATTTAATGAAGGCTACCAATCATACCTGGTTTGATAAAAATACTTTTGTATTTACTGTTTACATTTTATTTATTAAAAATGAGCCCCAACTGTGTTGTGAAATAATTTTGAATCATTGAGAAATCAGAGATAATGCTGGGTAGTTATGGTAATGACAGGGTGAACGAGGATGGTGATGAGTTAGTGAGTTTGTTTTTAGGAAAAGGTTTATTTGTATTGGGCACATGGTTTAAGCACAAAAATATTCACTTGTATACATGGGTGGCAAAGAGGCGATTCGAGAACGATGATTGATTTTATGGTGTATGATGAGAGACATAGAAATTTAGTAAAGAATACTAGGGCTTTGCATGGAGCTTCCTAGGGATCCCAGTGATCTGTGAAGAAGCAGCACAATCATATTAAGCAAGTAAGAGTATAGTGGAAAAATTGCAGGATCAAAGTGTGGAAGTGAAATATGAAAGATTGCTGGGCAAAAAATTAACTTTATAAGAGCATGAATGCAATGTCAAAATAAAGGTTAATGATATAGAATGTGCTTGGAACAAGATTAAAGAGGCCATAGTTGAGTATGCAAAAGATGTGTGTGGATCTACAGTGGTGGAAAACTTTGAGATGCATGATGGAATGAACAGGTGAAATTAGCCACTAGAGAAAAGAAAGAACCATACAAACAAATGATAGCTGTGAAAAGTGAAACAGAACATAAGAGGTTGCCGTTGTTGGACATATACAAAGAGAAAAGAATAAATGCAAAAAAAGTAGTAAGGAAGAGTAGAGAGCAAATGAGATATTTTTTTTTTAGCATTGCGTCTTACTAGCTGCTCAGGTTGTAAGCCTTTGCACTAATTACACTAACGGTTTAGGGATGCAGAAGGTTTATTTGAGAGGAAGTGCATCTGCATTTGTGTGGAAGGAGATAGGAAAACAATTTAGGGAAAACCGCCCTCAGCCAACTCGACAGGAATTGAACCCTGATTTCCCTGTCTTGACAGTCTAGTCTAACACGAGAGTAGCGCGTTAAACAAGACGGCCACCGAAAAAAAGAGAAAGAATGCAGAATGATTCTGGAGGAAATAAGCTGTTCTGAAAGTGGGTAAAGAGAATGAAACAAGGAGTAGAGGAAAGGCCTATGGCATTCAGAATAAAAGCTATGAGATGATTTGGGATGAAAATGGTATAAGAGAGCAGTGGAAGGAGTATTTTGAGCAATTGTATGATGAAAATGTAGAGAAAGTAGCAGAAAATAGGGAAAATGTTGTGATGAATGAAAGAATTTACTAGGCTAAGGTGTTAATAAAAGAGTGTTAAAGAATGGTAAAGCTGCAGGTATAAATGGGATCACAAGTGAAATGCTTAAGCATGGAGGCATGGTATTATTTGCCCGATTGTGTGAGTTGTTCAATGTGTGCGCTGGGATTTTAATGTTCCTAATGACTGAAAGAATGCTGTCTTTTTTCCTTTGCACAAAGGTAAAGACAGTAAGAGTGATTGTAAGAATTATAGGGCTATTAGTTTGTTGAATATTCCAAGCAAAGTTTTTGTGAGAGTCTTAATGAGAATTAAGATTTATTATTGAGAGTGTGTGTGAAAAAACTGCAGACAAGATTTGGGGTGGTTTCATGCCAGGTAGAGGTTGCATGGCCCAGATATTTGCATTGCAACTGATTAGGAAATGTGTGGCAGTAAAGAAGAAAGTATATTGTGCATTTGTTGTTCTGGAGAAAGTGAATGATTGTGTGAAGAGGAATGTTATAGAATGTTCTTAAGAGAGTATGGCGTGAATGGAGCGTTGAGCGAATGGTTTGACATTGAACAGGGTGTTAGACAATGTTGTGTTATATCTTCATGGCTCTTTAATGTATTCATGAATAAGTGTATGAGGGTTGCTTGTGAGGATTAGGTTGGTATACAAATGGACAATGTGAATGTGAGAATGCTGCCACATACAGACGATGTTGTATTAATGGCCGAGATTAGAATTGACTTGCAGAATACATTAGATCGTTTGAATGTGGCGACAGGCAGAATGGATCTTAGTATAAAGTCTCCAAAACTAAGGTGGTAGTTTTTGATAAAGAGCAATCAAGAAATTATTGATAGCTTAGTATAAATGGAATACTGTTAGAACAAGTGAATGATTTTGTGTACCTGGACAGAAAGTTTTGTAAAAAAATATAAGGATAGATGGTGAAATTGACAAAAGAGTGAATACATCTCAGAGAGTAGTTGGAGGTATGTGGATTATTACAAAGAATTTAGTAGTATCGAAATAGGAAAAAATAGCATTATATAAAAATGTGTTAATGCTAGCATTGTTCAATGGATGTGAAGCGTGGGTTTGTCAGGAGAAACACAAGACCAAGGTGAATGTGCTTGGAATGAAATATCTAAGAAATGTATTTGGAAAAACTCATAGACAGAATCAATGTGCAGGAGTATGGTTTGAAAGAGAATCCAATAGGTCAATGTGAAAGAGGCATCTTACGTTGGTGTGGGTATGTTGACAGGATGAGTGTGAATTGAGTGATGACAAAAATATATGATGGAAGAGTGTGTATCAAAAGGAAGGGGTAGGCCATGTTATGTGTTACACAACGGAGCACTTACCTCAGAGTCGAACCCAGTCTCGCAGAGCTGCCTATTTTCAAAATTATCATTGTTGTACAGAGATCGACCAGGTGATGTACACAGGTAACAATTGTTACAATGGGTGGGGTGACTTACTATGAAAATAATGACTTGCAAATTGGATGAAATTTAAAAGATGTATATTCTTCTAATAAAAAACTTGACTTTTATAATTTTCTACCTGGCAGGCGTCATGGTCAGCAACAAATCTAATCCTTGACATTTCATAATATTGTTAAATATAAAAAATCTTGAAACATTAACAAAAAAAGAGGGAAAAATTCGAGAAATTGGTTGTTCCTGAACTTCAAGCAGGAAATAATACTTTCCCGAAATTCGGGTGGGAAATAATATAAAATGTTACAACTAAAGACACTTTATCAATGTCATATTTGTATTTAATATTCATTAAAAATTACTCAACACTTGATATAAGCCACACAATATTATTTAGTTTATTTGTTAAACGTATATTAATTTTAAAAATAAATTAATAAAAAATGTATCCTTAAATCTTTCTTTTCAAGATCATGCCCACATAATTTAAATTTAATATTCGGGGCTATAAGTGCAACCAAATCAAAGTTTTTTACTTTTTTCATGACCCTATTCAAAAATTTGTTTGACTTCTACCAATACATTAAACTTTGAAACTATTCCATTTGATCTCTTTCTGATCAAATTTCTATAAGCTTCTAATTTTAACATAAAATTATTTTTATTGAGAGGCACAGAAAGTCTCAGTTTAGACTAAAATTATAAATCTGAGAATTCAATATAGGCCTAAAGTGGAACATTTTAATTTTTTTTCTCATTTATCATTTCGTTCTCACAGGAAATCGTTATTTCCTGCTTAAAAATTTTCCAAGGTCAAAATGTCAATCTCGCACAGGCCTACTACTATCAAGTAAACAAACATATAGTGATATTAAATCTTATATTACAATGTATGACTCCGTGTATGGATGTTGAAGCGAAGGGAGCATGCAAGGAAAGGGAAGTGTGGCTAGAGTTAGTGAGAATGGATTAAGTATAGTTGTTTTTGAGCTATATGCAGTCTTTGGTCTACCCCACAAGGAAACGGCATAATGTGTGTGTGTGCACACATGAGCACACGTATTTGTGTGTGTGTATGTATAACACAATATCACACTATTGCAATGCAAAACTAATATGGTGCAAATAATTAGGGATAACAAATATCAAACTATTGTGATAAAATATTCTTTTTTTTGTCTATTAACTTAGAAATATTGTTTCCCTAACTCTCATAAACCCCCAAAATAATTCAGTAAATCTATCAATAATTATTTTTAATAAGATTTCTAGGCTTGAAAAAAAAAATATCCAACATCGATTGGAAAGTGTTGATCTGAGAACTCGGGTAAATGTACATCCACATAAGCTGATATGTTTGAAAACTAATTATTGTCTTACTAAATACCCTGAGTATTTACCTGTAAAAATAAATACCTAGGTATTCTACATCACTGTTAAGGTGAAGTGGAAGAGGACGCGAGGAAAGGCCAGTGATTTTGCCGTATTTATAGCAAGACATTTCTTTGTCCAAAACAAATAAAATATTGCTCCAGTAGCAACATTTAGTCTTCACATGAGAGCATCAACAGTTGTTAATCTGTCAAGGATGTCCTGGAATTTAATGACAACTTTTTCGGTTCAATTAAAAAGTTTCTCACCTAATGACGCTATGCTTATGACAGATATTCAACAAATGTTCATATTACTGTGTGAAGAAAATTAAACTTAACATTGCTACTGGAGCAATATTTTATTTATTTGGCCAAAAAAAAAAGCTTTACTATAAAAACTACAAAAACTATTACATTTTCTCGTGTCCCCTTCATCTCCACCTTAAGTTAGAAATGTTTATATCCTGAACAGTTAATATTTGATATTTTTGGAAATAGGAATGGAATGAACTTGATTACCTGTTGGTGAATATGGATAGCATGTTTGTCAATACAGCCAAGACAAGATAATTTAGGAAAAAACATGTTGTTGCCGTGTGGATTGTTAGAAGATCTATGTTTTGCTAGGTTAGAATGGATTATAATAATAAACATTAACTATTGCATAACCTTTGATGTCATGAGATTTCAAATCCCTGAAATATTTATATTAGAGATGAGTCAAATCCACTATTTTACAAATCTAAATATCTGATTCACCTTCGAATCCCAAATCTCGAATCTGAATCTTGGAAAAAATTATGGACATAAGAAGAATTATAAATATAATAAAAAATACATATAGTAATAAAATGTTAACATTCTTTCTTATGATCCATTGATTAAAACATTCATTCTAGGGCCTGGTTGTTAGGTTCATTCTATCTTTAAACTATAAATAAGCAGTTTTTGAGCTATAAGATAAATTTTATGAAAAGATAAAAAAAAACCTTTTAAAGAATTTTGAGTCATGAATATCCTAAGGATTCAAAGTTCCATCACTAATGTATATTTTTCTCTATATAATTTAGAAAGGAATCGTTAATATTAAAGAAACTCAGGAGTGGTTGAATAGGACATGCATATATAATAACTCTTTGTCTTGTCCCTCTCTTTAACACTCTTCCATAAAATGTACCTATAATGAGTGAAAAAAAATTTTCCTTAAAGCATGTGAATATATTATATATTCCCATATAATCCATTTGATACATATGTCCTTTATGATAATTGTTATTTTGACAAGTTCCTATATGTACCTATGTCCTATAATACATCACATAAGTGTTTTTTAGTTTAATTTTTTTTAGTAAGTTGAGTTAAACACTCCCTCTTGATAAGTTCCAATTGAATGAACCCTAAATAAAGGTAATGAGCTGTAAATATCAGGTTTCTTCAAGAGGCAACCATAACACACTTATACAATGACAGCAATGAAAAGTGTTAAATGTGTTCTTAATTTTATTATAGGCCTGCTACATGCTATTTGGTGTGTTCCTCTAAATTATTACTCTTCTTCTTTCTTATATGAGGTGTGGCTACTAAATAACCAGATTCATTTTTTTTGCCACTTACCCGAGGTCTCAGCAACAACCAGCAGGGTCAGATATTGATCTATGTTATTTTCTCTCCCTATCTTCCCAATTTCAAGGTCGTGAGATCGACAGTTCAGCCTTGTTTGAAGTGAACCGTGTACTTGAGCTCCATCGGAATTATTTTGGGTGTAAGAGGTGAGCAGCATGTCAACGTGTAAGTTTCTTGTAAAACTTGGGAAATTCGCTATAGAAACGTACAATTTGTTAAAGGAATATTATGGAAATCAGTGTTCGATTGGTTTAGAAAAAATTGAGGAGGAAAGAGATCGAAGACGACTTTTTTCTGTTCCTGAAGATCAAGTCTGCACTAAAAGGAACTCGCTTTAAGTCTGTTGATGCTGTGAAGGAAAAAGTGACGAAGCTCATGAACAACCTCTCAGAAAAGGACCTGAAACATTGCTTCCAAAAATAAAAGATTCGTTTGGTGAAGTGTAGGGGTCGGGGAGGGGACTACATTGAAAGTTTTAACATGTCCATTGAGTAATTTTGTAAACACAGTATTTTTAGAGTATCAGTCCGGTTATTTAATAGCCAAACTTCATGTTCTTAACTTTAAGTTTTCAAGAGTTCCTAAATTTTTACAGTTTTCTGAACACACATTTGCATTTCCTTAGTATTTTTGTGCAAGGCCATAAATAAAAAATTTTGTGCAAGGCCATAAATAAAAAAGTTTGTTATTTCCCCAGTTTTCTGTTAAAGTCTTGACACAAGAATAATTATAGACGATTTTGTCAAATCTCTTCACAAAATAATAACAATTGTAGATAAAAACAAAGAGGTTGCATTGGGGGTTTTTTACTTAAATTATTGTAGAAATATTTGAAAATTTCAGCAACTTTTTTAATTATCCTGACTTTTTTAAGTTTGACTTGGATGTATATCAAGCCTGTATAATTATTTAATATCAGTACTTGCTCATTACTATTGGTTTCCTTACTTTGTGACAAAATTACAGGGTTAAAAAAAAAGATAAGAATCGGGATATAAAATTTTGAATATATTTAAGAATGCTCTTAAATCTTATAGTAAAAAGCGCCATTGGTAAAATAAGGCTGAAAAAAGTATGTATTATTATTTTAATATTATAGATATAATGCCTAATTTGAACTAGTTTAGATCCACTGCCTCAAAAACCCTTGTTTAAATGTGTTTTTATTACTTTTTCTATATCAGAGCAAAAAATACTGCTGGGAAATTAAATAGTTATTCTTATATTTAAATATGTAGAAAAATATACTATCCATATAAATATTTCTGGTATTAATAAAGAGCTGACATTTTCTCAATACTTATGACAAACAAAACTTTCATGAATTAACTAGATAAACAATGATATAAAAAATAGAAAGCTATTTATGTAAAATAACACAAATTCAAGTGCAAATTAGTAGTATGGTGCCCACTAGTATAGTGGTTTTTCTATCTGAATGCAGGGGTTATGGGGAAGTGGGGCCATGTGTTCTCAAAGGGGGCACTAAATTTAATTTTGATAAATCACTGGTTTTCAAAAGAATGGTTCAAAATAAACCAATTAGAAAAATAAGAATTGAATTTGCAGTTTATGAAAGATTAAGTCATTGTGATGCTAAATAAAAAAAAACGCATCAAGAGCATCCACCTCTGTGGTTCAGTGGTCAAAATGCTATCCTTATTAAATTTGGTAGCTTACACACACATTTCTACAATAATTAATTGTGTAGATGTTAGATACTTCAGAAAGGAAAAAAATATATTTACACATTGTAGTGTCTTGCGTAACTGTTGTCCCAAACTTTGGTGCATACATAAGAAGTCACAAACACAACAGCAGTTTATATTGAAAGTCTTCTTCCTGGCCTAGAAGTGTCCAAAGCCATAAAAGAATGAACAATTTCAGCCAAATAGTAACAATTTGTTTAGCCATTGTATTAATCAAGGTGGGAAAAAGAAGGGATTGGGGAATGTGATATAGTTGAATCTAAGAGAATTGTTTAGTGTGAAAAAATTAGGAATAGTTGCACTATACTATTCCTCGACTTTTGAGAATGGATTGTATTCCTCGTTTGTTGAAACATTATGCATTTTCATTAACTACTTTAAGTTACCTCATTTTGATTTTAAAGAAGGTAAATCAATTAATCAAATACAAAATGGAGTAATCCAGTGTTTGTGTTATTTATACTCTTATTTCTTCTTTGTGTTTGATAAAGGTAAAAATGCTGAAATAGTATTCTATTTGTGTTAAAATGTGTGTGTGACTATTTCTACTATAAAAGACAAAAGAAAGGAAGAAGATGTCACCTATGTGCAGTGGATTCTTCTCACATTTTTTCCTCTTTCCCTAATTGGGCTTTCTTCATCAAATTTACTCTTAGTAGTTTTTTTGTTGTTAATTTCCTTTATTATAAAATACTAATGATATTGTAACATAGTATCAATGTTGACCACAAATAAATGTGTTTGTATTTTCTAAATGTTCCTTCTTAACAGAGTATTATTCTAACATGTCTCACTCAATATTAGTATATTTTCAAGGACTACACATTACAATATTTATATTGATTCAGCTCATCAAATAATTTCTGAACTAACTATATTTGTATATAAAACACTAAACAGTGTTACCTATGTTCCTGGATGCACAGTGGTGGTTTGATACAAACTATGTAAATTATTAAATAAAATTCATTCTGTTATGTAAAATTTTCTCACTTAGCTGTAAGCATAGTTTGTATCCAGTTGATTCAACAATTCAAATTGTCAGAAAATATCAAGTAGAAAGATGTATTTGGCTGAACAAATGCTAACAACTTAAGTCAGCACAATGAGTGCTAAGAAACAGATTACCTCCACAAACAAGCCAAGTTAAACATATTGGCATGGGGAAAAAACCTCAATTTGATGTTAACCATAGTGTCTTATTTCTCACAAAGTGTAACAAACATTACTATAAAAAATAACTAAAACAATCAATATTAAAATAAATTAAAATAATTATATTAATGATAGGCTCTGCAGTTGTCTTCCATTACACTTACAATAACTTGCTGTGGTACAAGTTAGTGCATAGTAGTAGGACATATGTGAGGATAGCATTTTATGCATGAGTTTCATAAGTAAAAGTGTTTTGTTTTGCACAATTACAATTATTTAAGCAAAAAAGGTATTTGTATTGATAAGCATTTATATTTCAAGCTTAGTTCTTTTAATAAACATACAAGTCATACACAATATATTGGAGATTAATATTTGTTTCAAATTATTTGCTATTCACAAACATAGTCCAAATAGTTGAAAAATGAAAACTGGACAAAGGAATTGAGCCCAGACTCTTGCCCTGCAACATCAATATACAATTATTGAGCTATTATCCAAGCTCTCTGGCTGTGTTTCTTTTATTCATAAATAGTTGATGATCCCACTCAACAAACAGACCTGGATAGCAACAGTGCATTTGCATGCAACTCCAAAGGTCCAAGAATCATTTATCAACTTGTAACTAAACACATTATAGTTTCTAGACTTGAAACATCTAAAAAATGTATTTTCAATTAATACATAATTGAATGTTATTGTTTTACAAATAATTAATTCAATCATAATGTCATCACAAATTATATTGTGAAAATGACTCGATGTTATTGCAGAAAAATAGTGGACATTCAATAAACAGAAACAATATAATGATCTGTGTTTTATTTAAAGCAATAGGATTGAAAAGGTAGCATTCAACCAAACATAGTTTTATGGCTTCCCCAAAAATGGTCAAACATTTTTCATCTTTCAATTCAACAGACATGTCAAAAAGTTTAAAAAATGTGTAGATTATTAAAATGTATCCTTAACTTTAGCAGTTTGTTAAAAATATAATAAAAATATTTTAACCATATCAAACTTAAACTTTTTCCAATATTGGGACGTACAAATGGTCTTGTATATTGTATTATAACCGAGGAGCACAGCAATTCTTTCAAGGCCAGCTTCCAGAATTGAATATAATGAGTTATACAAAGCAAGACAATATAGTTCTTTAATGAAAATGATCTAGACACAATTTTATAAAACTTAAGAAGCAAAGTTGTTTAGGTTAGTGATAGTACTCCAAAAATCATACCCACAATAACAAAAACTAGAATTGACAGCAGCTATTTGGCTTGACAACATGTAGTACAGGACAGGAGATTCTATGTGAGGGTGTAAGATGTAATCAGGTGACCTTATCACTGAGGTCGCCGGTCAAAAGGGACTGCAAGTAGGTAAGTTGGACTGGCTTATGGAGCGACAACTGCTCCAGGGCATCCTCCATTGTGAACCACTTCCGCTTGCGACCTACACCCAACACACATGTTACATTATTACTAATTAACCAGGAAATACCAGCTAAATTCATAAAATATCTTTTAGTATCACTAGTTCCCAGAAAATACCAGCTAGACCCACACAATATCTTATCTCATATTATCACCAGTCAACCAAAAAATACCAACTAGACTCACACAATATCTTATAGTATAGTATGACCCACCAACCAGATAATACCAACTAGACTTGCAAAATAGATAGCCAGATAATACAAACTAGACTCGCATAATATCTTTTACTTGCAATGTTTTGAAATTACCCCCTCTTAGTGCCCAAGTTGTGGTTTAAAAATCAGCATCCTCATTCTACTTTAGGTTCTTATAATTTATTTTGCTTCGCCCCAGCTACTCATACACTGGTTACTTGGATAAATTATATATTTTTCTTTAGCTACACATATGAGAATATATACTCCATTCACGGTAGGAATTACTCACTGAAAGGTCTTTTTTCCTACCAATATATTACTATATAATACATTTTTGGTAGGGAAAAAGGCCTTTCAGAAGACAATTCCTATAGTGAACGGACTTTATCTTTTATTATTCTCAAAACACATATAAAGGTGCGTTTACATCAGAGCAAAGGTCAAAGAATATAAGCCATCGAGCATTTAAAAAAATATGCTCCTGTTCCATTTGGACCTGTTCGATGGGCGTCTAATCGAGGGAGAACAACTTGATAATAAAAAATATTTGCAAAAGATCCACCGATCTGTAGGTACCCTAGGAGTGTTGAGTACTTGTATTTTTTATTAAAGGCTCTAGATATAGTTTAAACAGTGTAACATGGAAAGAAGTGTTGATGAAGACCAGAAAGCATTAGCTTGTATGGCGGGTGCACTTTTAGTTTTACGAAGAATTGTGCAGAATCGAAGGAAAAAGAATGAAATTTGGAATTCAGGATTTTTATGGAGACACCAAACCCACATAAGTGGAATACTTCTAAAAGATTTAGATCTTGAACCTGCCTCTGGCTATGTTCCACAACTTTACTCAAATGTCACCAGAGGATTTTCTTTGGCTATTAAGAGCAATTGAGAACATCTCCAAGCAAGACACTAACTAGATATAAAAGACCTACTCAAGTTCAATGTTCCTATTTAGAATTTCAAAGCCTTTCATCAGACAAAATAAGCAAAGTTTATTTTATAACATGTTGCATGCAAGATATCACAGCTTTTATGAGCACTGTAATATTATAATTTTACTAACCCCTCCAACTAATTAATATTAGAATATTTAGAATATTAATATAAAATTACTAAATGTTACTCTTCCTTCAGAAGGTGAAATTTCAAGTCATTGCAACACTATGCTATTCTCGTCTTAATCCAGGCAGGCAGCTCTAAGGGAAGTTTGAAAGTAGTGTTGCAACGTGGAAACTTTTAGAAGGAAAAGTAACAAAATAAATTATTTGGGATGTGTTGTGAAAATACCTTAACTGCCAATTCTTTCTAAAACCTCTTGATGTGAGGGTGTCTCAACATGCTGGTTGTGATTTTACTTTTGTTTTAAAATAAGCCCAACCACCATCATGGCATCTTGGTGATAGGATGTAGAGTCAAACATGTACTTTACTTTTTATTTAGCCAAATCCCAGTTCTAACTATAATGTTATAACTATAAAGGTGACAATATATCACAAACATTATCTACAGATGTGGGTATAATATATCAGAAATAATATTTGACATTAAGCGAGTGTATGATGTTTTGGTGTTAGTAATAAAAACGAGAACAATCTAATTTTAATATAGCCTATTAACCCTCACACCACCCTTCCAAACAAAACTCTAAAATATTTAACAGTTACTCAAGTCATATGTGATGTCATGAATGTGTAATCACNTTGACATTAAGCGAGTGTATGATGTTTTGGTGTTAGTAATAAAAACGAGAACAATCTAATTTTAATATAGCCTATTAACCCTCACACCACCCTTCCAAACAAAACTCTAAAATATTTAACAGTTACTCAAGTCATATGTGATGTCATGAATGTGTAATCACCGAGAACCCCCCCCCCCTCCCCCAAAAGGGAACATCACAGCACTCACCCATTGTCTTGGAGTCTTCCCACTCAGGCAGTTCTTCCGTCACCACCAATACAAATACTTCAGTCCGGTGTTTCCTCTCGCTGTTCTGGAACATTAAAATGTACACGCACACAAACACAATATGCCGTGTCCAAATATGCTTCTCAACAAGGCTTGAATGGCATGTGGCTAAAATCCTGATGCTATAAAAATACTTTAATATCTATATTTGAGTCAATATTTTCAGATGTTATTTTGGTGATTTGAACTTACTATTATGTGGATCAAAGAATATTACTGAATTACATTTTAGTTACTATATAAATCACTGAGCACTAATTGTTGTATTAAATTTATAACATAATTTTGAATATTTTTTCTATAATATTACCGTAGCAAATTCAGTGTTTTCCGATACTTATATCATCATCATCATCTCCCAACTCCAGTTACCTGGGTGTGGTACATAATCCTTGATACAGATTGTCATCACTTTTAGCCATTTAAGTATTTTATCACAATGATTTATTCGCATATGAAACTGGCAGTAAAGTAGCCATGGGTACTCAAGCTCCCCTATTGTAGTTTGGGGATGCCCTGAGATCTACACAAATCTGACGAGACTTACTGCGAGATGCCCTTAATTAGGTTCCAAAGTAGTTTAATGCCAGTGGAGGCTTTTCAGATATGTCCTCAAAGGAAATGAGACTCTGAATTATCCATGCTAGTTCCTGGTGATTACAAAGTCTTAGAATATTTATTTGGATATTACTTACTCTACCAGACACCAAAGCATCACTAGAATGGGGATTTTCCAAGCTAGCGCATATAAAAACAAGGCTGCAAATATTAATGAGCCAGTCAATATTAGAATCTCTTCTTCTCACTACAGTGGAAAAGGACATTGTGTTGAGTCTTTAAGACGAAGAGTTAGTAGCATTATTTGTAACTAAATGTGACTGTTGTATAGAAGTTTGCTAATATTGTTATCAATTTCTAATCTTAAGGACATATTTGAACAGAACTTATTTCATTGAATGTTCTATAGGAAATAAATGTGTATGTACTTTTTTAAATATGTTTTGCTAAAAATATGAGGATATCTATAAATAATTAATGATTTTTTGTGACGGTCTATGTGATGACTAGGCCAACTTCAAGTTTAGGCCTATGTATTAATTTTGTTAAATTCGTAAAATGTTAATGACAATGTAATGTATAAAGTAAATTATCAAGTAAACAAATAACATTTAAAAAAACCTTCTAAAAAGCTTAACTAGGTACTAAATGGTTAATGGTACTAAAAATTTGCCTTTGGCGGTTGGGGGAACTTCCGCTAAACACCCTTGAGCCTCCCCTACTTCACAATACTTTGTACACCACTGGATACTAGCCCATTACGTTCTGGGCTAGGTAGATGCCACCCTGTAATTAGTATCAAGCCACACTCGAGGCGTGCAAAGTCTGAGTATGAAATTACCACTAAGTGTTTAAAAAATAGCTTACTGCTACAATGTTGGAAAACATGTTACCAAAGTTTTAATACTTTTTCAAGTTCTTTTATTCAATATTCAAACGTTATTTTAATTCTATAAGATGGATAGAGTATTTCGACAAATATTACACAAAGTGCTACTCAAAATCAATTTTATGTATATATTTTCTACAAATGTTGTGTGAAGGTTAATATCTTCATTCAAAACACTTCAAGTCCTGAATATGACACATAATGAAATTAGTCAAAAGTCTGGCAGGTAAAGCCTTCAGTCAACCCCTAAAAGGAAAAGGAGCCAAATTCAGATATCCCGATCCAAATATAACTTTTGACACTATGCTGTAGGGAAATCTGTCATGATGGCTCATTAGGTTGGGGTTAGGGTTGGGTACTGATAAATAATTGGTTGGTTCATTAATGGACATATATTTATAATTAGATGGATATGGATGACAATGATGATGAGGATTATTATCATTTAGCTAATAAAATATCAAAGTGAAAATCCAATCAGTTTAAATGAATTCATAGTGCAAAACAAAATCGAACTGAAGATAGGCTCCTCCTGTCTAAGCCAGAAACTTAATATTGGTAAATTTTGCAACTAACCCTACAAAAAAACAAGAGCATTTCTGAAATGCCCTTTAATACTAATGTCATTGTTGAAGTTCCCTATGAAGATTTAATAGCAATCTTGAACTTACACATGGGTAGTTGGGATACAATTTAATTTTCCGCAGCTTTTCGAAAGTTCCACATTTTGTAGAATTTACTTACATTTGCTATTGCCAAAGAGCTTATTCGCCATTATGTATGTTAGAAGACACTTTAATCATGATCTTTGAATCATAAAGATTGTTTAGTTTAGTAGGTTACACCACAAATTGAAATAATTAAATAGATTGAAATATTTCAGGCGACTACTTTAGAAATTGGTTACATTTAAAAAATCACCATGCTATGATAAGTTCATGGCACAGATATAAAAAATAAGAGGCCTGTGGTGGCATGATTAAAGTAAATATAAAGCAAGTCAAAGAAACTTGAAAATTCTATGATGAAAGCAAATCCATTAAATTTAAAAAAAATACCCTGGCTAGATTACACTGTACGTTGTGGTTGTAAAATGACATTACCTCGAAGACTCCAAGACAACGGCCCAGTTTACCACAAACCCCAGCCTCTTCCAGAACTTCCCTGATTGCAGTCTTACTGGGTTCCTCCTCTGGCTCCACTCCACCCCCGGGCACAATCCAATGGTCAGGTCGACGAGATGATGTCACAAGTAACACCTGCAAACAACATAAGCGGTTGAATCAACAACATGTTACTTGCAGCACCTGCTAACAATAAGGTCATGTGTGTTTGTATGTATGTATATGCGAGAGAATTTTATTAGATGCTACACTTCTAACACCAAGATAATGCCATAATTATTAAATAGAGTGGATCTTTGTTGTTTGGGACACATTGGGACTATATAACTGGACACATTGGGACTATATAACTTTGGCTTGATTAGGCGGGTGCCCCCATTAAGGTGCGGTCGCATAGCTACTAATACACAGTAAAAGTGACTGATTTGCGACCGAAATTCTAGATGAACCAATTATGATACATTTTTTATTTTTTGTATTATGACTGTGTGGACACTTTTCTAAATTGATATTGAATTATATGATTAATTTTTTATGCATAAATTTTTAAAATTAACTCAAAAAACATTTTTGAAAATAGTTTGATTTAAAAAAAACATACAATCTTAAGTTTTGTGTGTAATTTAAAAATATAATATTTTTAATCATGTAAACCTATTCCTAGGGCCATAAATTTGGCATTAGTTACATAAATTTTGTTTTATTACAAGATAGGGATGGCAACCCCCACCATACCTACTCAAGCCAAGAGAGAGAGGGGGGAAGTTTCTGGAAGAACCCAAGATTCAACAGTCGGCAGTAATCTTATTGTTCGCTTGACAGGACAACACTAATAGCCTTGAAACATGTCCAGAGGACCAGTTGGAATATTTCAGTTGTATTTTTTCCTGAGTCTTTAAAAAAAATTGCAAGCTAGAAGGTGAACCTACATCAACATTATTTCATTAAATATATTTTTAATGGGGGTTTTTAACATAACTATGATGTACATAACGGTTTACTAAAGTTAAATTAGCGAATTTACCTGGAATCAAAACCGGGACCCTTAGCATAGTAAGTACACGTGCTAGTGCTCTAGCTAAAGTATGTGAAACATACTACGTAAAATATGATAAGCCACTTTAAATAAATGTTTAAAAAAATATAGTGATCAAAGCATAGTTTTGGTAAAATAATATTCAATATCAAAATTGGATTCAATTTGAATGTTGTGCGAGTTGCTGCAACTTATGATGACTCTCAACACATAAAGTATTAAATTATTTACATTTATTTTGTATTAAAGATTGAATACTTTTCTCAAACATGCAATTATTTGTATGCTACTAAAATTAAGAATTAACTTTTTGAGGTCAGCGTAGCATTTCGAAGTGTTCGGAAACTATATGCTATCTTCCAAGTAGACCAGAGTTGGAATGGGCCAACCAAAAGGGCGCAGACCCTGGCTTTCCAAAGGGCGTAAAATATTTAGATGATTTCAAAAAAATTTACCTATTTATTGTAAAATAGCTGTACAAATTCTGGTAGAGTTAAATAATATTCACTAATAATAATTATTAGTGGTTACTGCAAAGACTTCCAAAATAACATTATTTTTGTTTTTCCATTATTATTGAATAATGTGACTTTCATAGGTTATTTTTAATAAAATAGTATAAAGAAAAATTAATGGGGTAAGTGAATTTTATCTCACAAAATTGGAAAAACATATATCATTTAAGGAACAAATTGTACAAGATATATCCTTGGCAAGGATCCTCTGACTATTTGGATATAATCTGTCTCAACAACATTTATCCTGAGCAAACTGGGTTTGTCTCGGAAAAAAGGGTGGGTACTACATCACACCCCCAATAACCTCAACCAAACCAGACTTATATTAACGCTGAATACAAGTCACTCCAAAGACACCAACACATTCCAAAAAACATTTTCAATTTTACACCAAGCTCTCAAATATTTTAAATTTATAAATTATTGAATAAATTATTCAACTTTACATATCCAAATTATAATAAGGGAAAGACACTGCTATAATTCCTATTTATAACATAATAATATGTGTAGTTACATCAAATATTACTTGTCACAGTAAGTTCATTAGAGAAATTAAGAATTGAAACGGGTGATCAAAGCTTATTCCAGGGAGAGAGTTTTGTAACGATCTCCGTAAGGTTATGTGGGAACTAACTTGAAGGCCTACGAAAAGCTCTCCTTAACAAACAAACTTAGTAATTAAACATCATTATTATTATTATTATTATTATTTAGCACCGCGTCTTACTACCCGTTCGGGTTATATGTTTTAAGTAGAAATTACGCTAATGGATTAGGAATTGGGAAGGTTGAGTTAGAAGATGTGAACCCGCATTTGTGTGGAGGGAGAGTGGAATTTTTTTTAGGAAAAACCACCCCCAGTTCACCCGACCGAGATTAGAACCTCGATCTCCCCGTCCTCAGCAGTCGAGCTCAACACGACTAGTGTGTTAGACAACTACGCCACCGAGGCGGGTAATTAAACAATAGATCTTGTTCTTACTTCAGCAACGAAAAATTACGCAGGAGCCAAAAAATTACACACGCTATCACAAACACTAAACAGCTGATTTCCACCGCTACAAGGGCAAACCACATGACAACAGCCACACGGATCATGGAAGAGGTTTGTACTCACTCTAAATTTGATTTCACCTCCACTGCCCCGCCTAAGCTTTATTATTCAAATATTATTTTGAATTTAAATTTTTTAGTTTCATCATTGCAAATTTTATTCGCCAAGAGCAAGGTGGAGCTTGTGCTGAGGGCTCACAGACTAAAACTTAAGGGCAGATGGGCCAGCAGCCCAAGTCTGATGAGTAGACTAGTAAAAATGACACAGCCTCCCTAAAGTTGCTAATGAACTCGTCCTTGCAAGGAACTATTTCTACCTGCTACAGAGGTTTGAAATCTTTTCTTTGGTATGTTAGTCAGTTGTCTCTCTGGTTAGCGTTTAGTGTTCGTAAATAGTAGCTAATAGTTTTGTATAAAGTGAGGAAAGTGCATAGTTTCAGCGTTATGTCAGAAACACGTGTGAAGGGACTGGTGCACTACTCGACTAAAGGTAACAAGGTTGTACATCCATCAAGAAAACCGAAGAAAAAGCGTAGGCCTCAAGGGCTAGCAAATTGCTGGAAAACAAAATGGTATGTATTTTTCATTAAAACATAAACAAAAGATCTAAATCCATTAGTATCAGGGGAAAAAAGAAAGAAGCTGTAAAAAGGAGAAGTTAACATTATATAATTTTATTGTGATGGCTTAGAAATCTAACCAAATTTATATTTTCCCAACTTTAGTTCACGTGCTGAAAGTACGGAGGACTCACAAAGAGACAATTCATCTCAAAATACCTCAAGGAACCAAGAAGAACTACACACTCCTAATGCAGAGGCTCTGACAAAATTTTATGCGCAATTTTTCAAAACTTTACAATTTTGTATCTCAGAACGTATGTGACCCAGGGAGGAAACATTTCACATTAGTAACTTGGTGGTAGTAACAAGTAAGAAAAGTTTAATGAAAATCCGAGGTAGTGGGGTTATTTCTATTTAAAACACTTGAACAAAATCGAAAAGTTTACTTACTAAGTTCTTATTAAAAGTAGGCTACAAAAAAAGTCATTTATTCTTTTTTTCCGTGATCCTATCCCCAAAATCGCTAATAATATATTAAAATAAGTAACAATAGAAAAAATATATAAATAAACCTTAATATTTACTATGCGTTGATGATCCTAATCATCCTATAGTCTAATCTAAAGTTTATTTTATACTAATACATGTCTAGTCCATCTAGTATTAGATGTATGGTATTTAAAATAGATTAACATTACAATATAATATATGACCTGAATTCCAAACAACATTTTCAAAGTCAATCACCATTATATTAAGTTCATTTTTAATGTCACATAAATTTTAACTGTAGTATAACAGATCACTAAATAAATTACACAATTACAAGAGTTTCTCATAGTACGTCAAATAAGTTTTAATGTTGGTATTCAAGTTTAACATTATGTTTGTTGGACAACTAATTTTGCCCAAATTACATAACATTTTACTATGAAATATTAAAATAACATCTTTTGCTTTCTCTTTTTATCAGCTAATGAAACATCTTAAAACGCATACTTTTGTATTGACTGTACATTAGTCGCAACACGAAACCCAGATGAATCCTGAAAATTAGGTAGCTGTTTGTCAACTGTCAATGTCAGTGCCGACCGGAAGAGTTTGTTAGGCCTTTAAGTATTGAATTCCATTGCAAGCCGCCAAACACCTGAGTAATTAGTTTCCTTCCAACTGATACTCATGGGACTATTTGAGTAAATACTAAATACCCAATACCCAGAAATACTCCATACTCAATTGTACTCCCCTACTCGGACAGCAGCTAGTTAATAGCTTTGAAGGTGGTTGGAAAGTGAAAAAATATTGGTCCATAAAATACTGTGAATACAGGTTACAGTGAAAAATCACTGGTATAAATAAATATCACCGATATTTTAAACTCACACTGTATTCACTGATATCGTAAAATCACTGTTTAGCCCATCTCTAATAGTCTCTGTGAATTGGCATAGAAGGCCCCATTAATGTTTACAAACATGAGTCAAATATAATCAATCTAATACAGGATGTCTACTCAGAGGAACAAAAATTTGTGACGTTTTGGTGACCTTTTTTGACCACAAAATACCTTGGGGTATGTATAGCCCTAACGAGCAGTAAGACGCGGTGCAAAAAAAAATCCTTCAGTAAACGGTTGAACATTATATTGTACATCGGGCCTAGATATTATAATAACAAACACAAGTAAAAACTATTAGTATAATCATACCAACAAGAAAATTTACTTGTGATTAAAGATGTTTGAAGCTCCCAGAAGCTGAAGTCTCTCAACAAACATAAAAATCTAATATTGTTCAAATTTGTAACCTAATATTTAGTTTATAACCAAATCACAACATAAAGGATTTACATCTGCCTCAGTCATTTCTTCTCCAAGTCGATTTCAGTTTGAAGTGCTGAAGCCTCTTCTTCAGCCAGTTGGAGAAGTTTTCTTTTCTTTGTCTCGAGTTTATTTACAGTTTCCAATGTTGTTTTTGAACTGTTAGCTTCTTCACTTTCTTTCTTCTTCAATTCTTCAATTGCTTCCCTCCTTTTGGAACTTGCTCGCCTAGCTGCATGCAGCATCCCACTTGTAAATTCCACATTCTTTATGCCACCTACCGACTGAACCATTGAATATATGCTGCGTTGGGAGATTAGGGAACGCTCTTTCATATTTCCAACCAAACATTCCTTGTTTACTGAAAAACCTCTTTCAACAGCACTGTTTCCATGGAATATTGTAAATATCATCGTGCAAAATGACAGCAATGCCTTGCAAGCTTTTGCATTAATGAAGATGTTGAAGAGAAAAGAGTCTAGTCTGGTTTCATTGAAATCAAATGTCTTCAGCTCTTCTTGAACAGAAGACTGCTCACAGATTTCAAGGTAGTTTTTTCTTGTATTTTTAGCTTCAATGTATGCAATATGGTTGTTTGAAGTGAGTTGTTCGAGTGCTATGTTAACCCGTTGTACTCTTAGAGTGCCACTAGTCATGGCCCAGTCAGTTTTTGAAACATTTCCACTAAGAAGTGACTGCAATCTTTTCTAAAGAGCTGTACATCAAGTTCTTTCACATTTTTGCAAAATGTATTCGCACCCAAGCCTATGTCTACGTCCGAAAAAATCAAAAGATTTTCATTTTTGACATCAATTGCCAAGAGCTGTCCTGAGTTTTTCACATTGCCTATAACCTTTGCCTTAAGGACGCGAGCAGCAAAGCTACGTGCCATCGAATAAAGTTCGGCATGTACAAAGGGCAACATTGGATTGTCATTTTGAAATCTTTTAAGATATGGTTCCATTTCTCCTACGACTGACTGTAAGAAAAAGAGTTTTGCTTCAAGAAGGTTATATTTTAGGAAGTCTCGTACAACACTGAAATTCTTTGTTTCAGGTGGTTTGGAACACACAAAAGCCACATATTTCTTTAAATGCGGAATCATTTTCAAGGCTCTTTCATTTACTTTTTAGTTTCCCACCCATCTGATGGAACACATTTTAAGTGGAAAGAGGTCTGATCCACTTGAGAGGATGTAATCAGATCATCGAGATGGAAAATCTATAAAGAGATAATACAACAAATGCAGAAAATTATGAAACTGCCCTTCCCATTTATTATGAGCTGTCTTATTAGCCCCATGAACTGTATGAAGAGAGCATGTGACAACATTAATAGGTTTCTTGTCTTCAGAGTTATCTAAATTTTTTCCTATCATTTGATGGAAGTCCTTAAGGAATTTTAAATTTACATTAGGTCCATCAACAGCAATTTGTAGACCATTCTTTAAAGTGCAGTCCTAATTCAGACATACCTGACGTAAAGGAATCAAGGAGGTTAGCTGCAGTAGAATGCCCTAAAAACACAGAGTTCAAGTATTGGGTCGAAACCACATTTATACTTGAGTTCCAATAACGGACAATGATGTCCATTTGTCCTTTATGGGCAATTCTATTGAGACTTTCGTCAAGTGAAACTGCAAAAAATGCAATCTTCTTTAACTCCGCCAAGAGTTTTTCTTGGAAGAAGGGGCCAAGACCAAAGGTTGTCAAATAGCCAAGTTTGTCTTTTTGCATTTTGAACTTCTGTGCTATTACACTGTCAGGAAACATAATTGATAAAAGATCACTGGAAATGCATGAACCTCTGTCAGTATGAGTCATAACCTTAATCATGGACCACATAATTCCTGCTTTCAAGGTATCATCATTTACACAAAATTTACTTAAAGGTCCTCCAAGAGATGAGGAAGATGAAACAACTAATGTAGACGAAGCTGCAACCAATTATACATCATTTTCAGAAGTAGGCATACTTGTGGAAGGTAATAATTCTTTAGCCGGTTCTGGCTGTTTACATCCAACTTTTTCAGAAGATATAAAGCTGAGCGTTTTTTTGCTTATCTTGAAGTAGGGCAGAGGTTAGTTTCAAATGCTTCTTACTTTTTCCGTGAATTTTCACTCCATTCAACCCACTGTGGCTTATATCAAATGTACAAAATGTACAATAATCCTTATACTGGTTATCTTCAACAGGGTGCAACCACTTTGAGTATTTATTTTCTTCAACATTCAGCCAAAACTCTTTGAACGAACATTTATTTACCAGGCATCTTTTAACAGATTAGCCTAAACTTCCCACATAATATCTTTGAATGCCCCCCAAAAAAATTATGGATTTTTTTCACAACACATGACTAAAAATAATTTAGGCCTAATATTTTATGTGCCCATAAGACAACAAAAATCATTTTAAAAATTGGTAAGTTTCAACTGTTTTGAATGAATGGTCTTTAAAATTAAATGAATTACGTCAAGGATCAAATATAAACACTAATAGTATTAACTTATATTATATTTTATAAAAAATACACCATATTTCCCTGCGAAAACGATTGCTATTTGCTGCCAAAGTTAGTTTGAAATTATAATATACATTCTACACCGCCTTCAAATTGCAGTCGGACCACTGAAAGCGTAAAAAATTGATAATTGCCGCCTACATCTTGAACTAGATCCACAACACAGATGAACGCACGGTGTGTGTAGAAAATGTCCCGGTATTTTACCGTATCATCTACAAAACCTAAATTCCAATTCATTCGCTCGAAAACCATTATTTGTAGACACACACACAGCATAATGCACTCACACACCCCACGAGACAAGTAGTATGCCACATTAAAATTTAATACAAGATGGTGGACGTTAACCTTGTCGTTGGAATCACAAACAAAACAATCAGGCAACTTCCGACTGGTGCGTGCCATCACGTGTAGTGGATAGCGCTATTTTTGAAGTATTCGCGTTGTTACAATGTGCGGGAAATTCAAACTAAAATTTTTTTCGTGACTTTATGACCAAAATATTAAAAATTCTTGACTTTCGTGACCCAGTAGACACCCTGTAATAATATATTTAAAAGTTATTAAATCACCAGGCCTAATCTTAAAGAATTTTAAGTGAAATACATTTTACTATATATTTTCACAAATGATTATCCTAGCTTTAGTTGAATACAGTATCGGTAGCCTAATGCACCTATATATGTTTCTGAGTGGCTGAACACAAACTAACGTAGCAAGTTATAACAAAAACGCAAGAGATGGGCAATGGTCATCTTTCTCCTTTTGACAATTCTCACATATCTCAAGTATCCTATGGACTTGATGAATTCACACTCCTTGTGCACATACCACCAAAGACTGTTAGTGCTAGCCAATTCGAACAGCAATGAGCATTGCTAAAGCCTTGGGACCACAGTGCTATTACCTACCAATGAGCTTAGAAACTATGTCAAACGCCATCTATCAGGCCTAGTAACAATAAAATGTTATGGTGTTTAATATTTGCACCATTTTATTGTTTGAGTTGACTGGTTTTTTCATAGTTTTATGGGAATTAAAGCATGTGGTAACAATAAAAAATTTGCTACCTTTAGTGATAACATGATAGGCTTGGATTAAATAAATCAACTTTACACAATAACCAACTTCTTAATATGATATAACATGTTTGCTTTAGTAGCTTAGTCCATAAAATTTAAAATGGTGGGAAACAAGAACACCTATACTTTTTTTTTAGAAAACATATATTGCCTTGCAGCATTATTAATTAAATAAGACAAAAAAGTTAGTCATCCAAATAATAAGACTATTGTATTTATTTAATAATTAGGAACTATTTCACAGAATTTAACGAGACACTAAAGTCTACAGTAACCTCGCCTTGAAGATCGAGGCTTTTTCCATAGCTAGCGGTGTGCTTATAATGTATAAAATTAATAAAACAAGCTTAACCTAGGTACTTTCTAAGGCTGTTTCCAATTAGTTTATTTATGCGCTGTCGCCTTGATACGTATCCTTGAGAGTTGCATTGGAAATCACGTGATCAAATGTAGATTTGTCCGAATAGTCACGAAGGATGCCAATCCATCACTCTTCACGTCTTTGGATCCAAGGATGGAAGCCACACATCGTAGATACATCCTCATTTGGCCTTGGTGAGGAGTTTGACCAGCAACTTTTCTACTATTATCTTAATGTTTTTCAAAATTTTTTATTTGATATTGCCAAAACTATCAATTTGTTTCTCGGCATGATGTGCGGCAAACAAACGTTGCAAATAATATCAAAACAAATGGTGAAAATTTTACGACCAACAATTTAAAACACACCCATTTCAGTATGCAAGAATAGTTTTCTCTAAGGCTAATAGATGGTGTTTAAATAATTTCTAAGATCATTGCTATAGAGCAGCAATGCACCCAGGGATATAGCAAAATTGTTGGCTTTCGAATAGTTTGATGCAGTCTTCGTCTGGGAAGTGCGTGGCGAGTGTTAATTCATCAAGACTGCATCTCACGGATCCTTGGACTATTCGGATAGAGCCCAAGACTTTGAAAATTAAATTAAACTACAATAAAATTTTGGATGGATTAATATATTTAAAGACTAGTTATTTCCATGAAGTTGTAGTTGTGTGTTTTCTGATAAAGTTATTTAACTAACCAAACATACTATATTTAACATACTTGACTTTTTTCTTCTTTTTTTATATAGAACTAATAACACTGGAATTTAACGTTCTCTATCCCAGTTGCCAGTCAAACACCAAATCAAAGGCATATCAACAACTCATTAGGTACTTCTGTCCTTAGACTCTAGGGTGTATAAAGGCCCAGACACAGACTCCGTATCCGTAGATCCGTGGTCCGTACTCCGTGCTCCTGGTCCACAAGAAATTCTACCCGCG
>CABEEJ010005654.1:29268-47572 GCA_901482245.1 Timema douglasi | reverse complement strand
AGTGAAGCAGGGGAGTGCCCTTTCACCATTACTATTTGTAATGGTAATGAAAATGGTCATGAACAAAGTGGCAGGAAAACTCGAGGAGGAAAGAGGAAGAACAGGAATAACTACAATAATGGAATGAGGAAGTAAAAGAATGTGGAATGAAATGTAGCATGGCAAAGTGTTAAGTGATAGAAGTGACAAGGAAGAGGGTTAAGGTCTAATAAATCTATAAGGTTGGATGGAGTAGAGCTGAGAAAGGTAAAGAACCAAAAATATCTTGGAAGCGTGATTGAAGAGAAAGGTGGAAGTAGAAAAGATTTAATGAGAAGAGGACAGCAGGGAGAGTTGTTCTATAGATGCATAAGAGACCTACCATGAAGAAGGTAAGTCGTAAGGAAGTGTTGTACAGGGTGTACTTTGTACCCATTGTCACATATGCAGCAGAAACTTGGACATTTAATGTAAGAGAGACTAGGAAAGTGGAGGCCATGGGAATGAAGTTTGTTAGGAGAAGAAACAGGATTAGGAATGAAGCTATCAGGGAGAGAGTGGGAGTACATGAGATAGTAGAGGAAGCAAGAGTGAGATGGCATGGTCATGTAATGAGGATGGAAATAAAGAGGATGCCGAGGAAATTGTTGAGAATGAAGTATGTGAGGAAAACATAGCAAGGGAGGCCAAGAAAGAGATGGGAGGAGTAGATAACAGAAATAGACTGAGCTTAACTTAAGTGTCGGATTGTATAAAATGCTAAAAAACTATTTTCAAAGACAAGCTTTCACTGTCACAGACAGCTTCTCCAGATGAGAGTCAATATCTATTATGAGTCCTGAGTTATTGAAGTTTTATTACACTTTTTTTTTGCTGGAAACATCGAGAGCATATAGGCCTACAGTAACATTAGAAAATTAATTGCTTAGTTGGAATGATCTTTTTTATTTGAAAGATTTTAAAATGTTGCTATCTACACACAAAATACACGTAATAGAAATAAGGTTGAAAAGGTACATTTCCTTGGATATTTGAATGTGTAACACCTGCAAGTTATATTCTTTCAGTAAGAACATATATTAATAATTAATACATTTGATAACTTTACAAACTGACAGGTTAACTCTGATAAATAATAATTTGTGAAATTAACATATGTATTTAATATTATATCATGGATAAAATAAACTAATAGCACCATGATTTGGTAGCAGAGTTTGAGAGGTAATTCTAGTTTATATTTATTTTATTTTCATGGTTTAGAGAAGAATCATCGCTACATAAAATATATTTAGGTATAATATGAAACCACATAAACAATATGTGTTGTCTAAATATGAGAAGAAACAGATTCCAAAAACAACATATAACAAAGACAGAACTCAAATGGAAAATTAAAACTAATAGTAACAAGTTTAAAATACAATACACTGGACCTTTACAAATAATTTATAAAACGTCTTTCAATAGGGAAAACCCGGTTAATTTTGTGCTTCAGTTAACCAAGTGTTTCACAGTAAATTTATTGATAGCTAAGCTGCAGATGGTGGCTTCAAAATATAATAATGACAGATTGCATTATCATATAGAATATCAGTTTTGTCTGTTAAACACTAGCGCATTCTATAGGATGGTATCAGAACTATAACAGTTTAATATGTTTTACTAGATTGTGAAACATATTTCATTTTGTTCAATTTTGTATATATTTTATTCAAGGTAATGTATAATTAGACAGTGTAGAAACACTGTATAACTATGTAAAGTAATTGATAGTGAAGGAAGCCAAACTGAAAGGATAGATATGTTAGGCCTAGATAGGAACAAACACACTTCTCGCTTCATGTCTTCTTAAACTTTTACACTTTCATAGTTACAAATTGTTTTGAATCTACATAATTATTTCTTTTTTTATAAAGAGACATACACAACATCATAGTGAGACTTAGTGCGCCTCAGGCATGTTTTGATACCAAACACAAGACAACACCCGAATGGAACGAACCAGTTTCTCAAATGAAGAGTTGAGGAAGCAAGTATTTCTATACCAACCCCAGGGATCTAGATAAACCAGTTTCTTATTAATTATTTAAATTATTAACTTTGTTAGAATTTTTGTTTTTTTACTTTAAATTTTCAGCAAGCTATCTATCTATTCAAAACTCCATCATTTTACATCAAGTTGGCAACTCTGCAAGTTTTCAGTTATTTTTCTAATTCTTCAAGAATGTGGTCTCATATATATCTTTCAATGTACCAGATTCATAGTGCGCCCCAAGTGTTTCGATACCCAACACAAGACAACTACCTAGACCAGAATGGAATGAGACATAGTTGCGAGTGTATAAGTGTGGAGCAAGGCCTCATCAATTAATATCTTCATGTTGCCATTACAACATATAGTAGCTTTGAACAAAATGGAGTGTACTGCCAAAAAATAAACGATGTTTTGGAACAACAAAGGCTGATGATTCAACGGGAGTGGGATCATGTTTCATCTTTGGGCATTTTATTACATTTATGATGCAGATTTCAAATGAACAAAATATTAGTTGTTTTAGATGTATTGGTTGTAGTTACAACAGCCATATTGTGTATGAAAATGTTGAAAATACAGTCGAAACAATTTTATTGACACAGTTAAAACCCAGAAAGAGATTAAATTCAAATATTAGTTGGTTTGGTAGTTATCAATAATGGATTTAATGTTAGTGTTTCCAATGAAAATATTACATTTTTTTTTTAGAGATGGGCCAATCTTCGAATCCTCAAATCCACCGAATCCTGACAAGTATTCAAGATTCGAAGATTCAGTGTTTCACTGGATTCGATGGTCGAATCTTTCACCTCATAAACAAAGCATAATATTTTGATTATTAAATTCAAAAATTACTAAGTTAGGCCTACTTGAAAAGCACAGCTTAATCCATAATCATTATTTTGTCGGACAGAATAGATAAACATGAATAAAATAATAATAATTGTCAGATGTAGAAAATTCTATGTGCCTAGTACCCTACCCTCCCAACCCTATGGGAAAATTGGACTCGACCGTTTCAGCACATGCTCACTTCTGAAACTTCCCCCTCACGAACAATATTGTAGATATTTTAATGAACACATAAAAACTCTTCAAAAACTAAAAATCAAAACTAGAATTACAAATAGGCTCAAAATAAATAAAACAAATTACAGCTTTTTTAAAGAGAAATCAGAACACATTACACAAAGTCAGCCGCCATGACATTATGTTTACTCGCCAGAGGCCAGAGTGATGATTAAATAAAGATACTGTTAATTCTGACAACCCAACTGGTTTTAATTATCTACAACCATGCAAAGAACCCCCATTAATTCCATACAATCCTTAATTTAGACATTTTGTTGAGTTTCATGAAAAATAAATACTGTCAACAGTCAGACACTGATAAAACCGTTTATTTACACCTGCCAGCCTAAGACCTTCGTATTGTATATCAACTATTTGTTTAAAATCGATTCAGGTAATCTGATCCTTTAGTAAGTGCTATCGAGTTTTAAGAATCAAATAACGACTTGCTAATTCATTATTTGTTTTTAAATTGATTTTAAACAAGAGAGTATTATTTTTTTCAAATATGTTATTGAAGTAATTGTAGAAATATTCAAACGTAGTCCTGCCTTATAAAATGGGAATGAATATATTGCAAGAGTGGATAATATGTTCATGTTTTAAACATAATGTATTCTCAGAAATCGATATATCGTAAGAATTGAATATATATCTTGTTTTCTACGCGAAGATAGATAATAGATATAAAATAAAATAATAATAAAACATATTTAGGCATTATTGAGTTCATTATTTCCAAAGTATTTTTAATTGTTATGCATGTTTGTTTTGTTTGTATTTTTATTTTTACTTTCTTATCAAAATAAATTATAATACTTCAAGATGATTAAAATTTGATCAAAAGGTAACTAACTAGGCCTAATCTGTTTGTTTATTTCACATGTTTTTTTAGAAACTTAACTCATGCTATCAAAACTTTAAAAAATAACTAAGACACTAAAATTTTGATTGATTTGATTTCCAAACAATAATATGAGTCTAGATTGTTTAATTTGGCTGGATTTTAACCAGTATTTTGCGAGGGATTGTTGGGGTTGATTAAATTTTACAGCATGATTGAAATAAATCTTAATTTACAGATTAGGCCTATATGGTGTAATGTAGGTCTATTTGTAAATTATTAAAATTTCTAACAATTTGCTAGGATTTGGATTCAATACTCGAGATTCGAAAATAAAATGTACATTCAGATTCGACCCATCTCTAATTTTTTCTCAAACAAATATAATTTAAAAATGGCATCATAGCTTTAAATTTATTTGAAATACTTATTTCAATAGTTAGGAACAATTTATAGAATATAAATCAAAGTTACTCAAGTAGTATTATGAAATTAATTCTTCAAAAATTCAAAAAGTAGAAGTTGTTAAATGGTGTTACTCAAGATATATGCTAATTGTGAAATATTTCAAAAGATTTATCTGTTTAACTTTTTAAATTGTATTTATCTAATTAGCTATAGTGTGAAACTAACCAGGTTCCCCCTCAATTTAAGAAGACTAATTGTAAGCACATAAGAAATATAATCACAAAAGAACAATACAGCTACTAATTTAATAAATTAAATCATAAACATTAGATTACATTTTTTTAAATATGTTCAACTCTGTTTTAATTTTAACACTTTCAATTTGTTATTTTAACTATTTATGTATTAAGTAATGGGGTAGTAAAACGCGGTGCTAAATATTATTATTATTATTATTATTAAGTAATGGTCGGTGGAAAGGAGGATTTTAAAAACTAGCTTCAACACCACAGCTTTTATGACCCTGATGTCAAACATTTTTGCGTCAAAGGTTGACCCCTTTGCAAACATAAACATTTTCCCACTAGAATTGACTTGTACTTTGGTTTACGTTACTGGGTTATGTTTTGGCACATGTGTACTTGGAGGTAACTAAGTATCACAGTTTAAGTACTTGAGAAAATGTAAGTGTACAATTGCTCAAAGTTGGTGTTTAGGGTAAGCATATTATTGAGCTTTGTTAAGTGATAGTAATGAGGTTGTTGCCAGAATTGCAGAAATCTTACTAGAGGCCAGTAAGGAAATAGGTTTAGAAGTTAACGCTGAAACTACTAAGTATATGATAGCACAGAGAACACAGATTGAGGACGATAATTTAGATATTGGTGCAAACAACATATAATTTGACAGGTTAATAAAATCAAAAACCTAGGAACAATTTTAACTAGCGATTACAATATTAGATTGGAAACTAGGAAAATAATAGTCGGGAAATGCTTGTTATTACTCGGTCAGTAAGTTGTTGACGTCTCACCTGCTGTCAAGGAATGTAAAACTCAGAATAAGCAAAACATAATTTTATCTGTTGCTCTTTATGGGTGCAAAAAATTACCTTTTACCTTAAATGAAGAAAAGAAATTTAACGTGTTCGAAAACAAGTTACTTAGGAATATATTTGGTCTAAAAATGGATGAAGATAGTAAGGAGTGGAGAAAGCTACATAAAGATGAACTGTATACCCTGTACTCATCACCAGACCTTGTTAGTGTGGCCAGGCCGTGCAGCACAGATGGGAGTATCTAGAACCACATTCAAGGTATTGAACGGCCAACCCCATGGGAAGACTCAGACGGGAGGGTAACATTTGGATAGACCCGAGAGAGATAGGGTGTGATGAGATAGACTGGATAGAATTAGCTCAGGATATGGATAGGTGGCTTCTTTGGTGAGTGCGGTATTGAGTTTCCGTGTTCTTAATGCCAAAGACAAACAAGACAGCGAAAGAGATTTCTTAAATTAAGCTTGTAAGTTGTGAAATAAATATCAGCTGTTTGAACATTAAAAAAAATCTTAACCACGTTTAGCCATAGATATAAGTTTTTAAATAAATTAACCTAATTTCTTTATTCCAGTTATTTTTGGAAGTGTCGCCAAATGGTGACTATAGTTGGATATAAGATGTGATGGTCATGGCAACCGAAACGTTATCTGGATGAAAATAGCTCTGCATTGATTGGTCATAATAAAACTGCAATCAAATCAAATGAAAAGTTTTATCGACTTGACCTTAAACATATGACAGAGTTACAAAGAGTACAATCAAGTAGATAAACTCTGCCAATGTCTGGCTACATAGCTGAAATGTTGGGTATTTCAAAATGGTCACACTTTACATACTTGGCATATGTGAACATGGAGGTGACACTTAGTTTTTAAATATTTTTTTCAGCACCACATTTTATTACATGTTCAGGTTATACACTCAATTAAAAATTTCTCAATCTCAGAGTTTTAGTCATGAGAAAAGTTAATGACAGTAAATTAAAAAAATTAGATTCTTAAACATTATAGTTTTTTTTATCTAAGATACAAGGACATAAAACTTAATCAATTCAAGTAGTTAATGTTTAAGACAAAATTTCTAAACAATCTACAAAGGTACTGAAAATGCATAATTTATATTTATATGAGATATATACAAATATGGTTCCTGTTTGATTGTCTAGAATTAATAATATAATCACAAATAAAATGTTGACTCGACATATTATGAGATCAGTTGGTTTTATCATGAAAACAAGGAATATTCTAACACAAGAAGTGGTCGACTTTTCAGTTAAAGTCCCCTTTTGTGATATAAATTGTACATTTCATACTCAAAGTGGTTACAATTACTTAAATAGCTAGGTATCAATGAGATTGTCTTAGCTTTGTGTACATCGACTGGTCTTGAAAATCTAGAAGAACATAATATTCTATTCACTACAGTAAATACATGAACATTTGAGTTTGAAGTCGTTATTGTTGTTGGGAAAATTGTTATTATTAGTAATATTACTAATAGTATTATTGCTATTAGGCCTCTACAGGATTCCAAAAAGAAATATATTTGTTTGTTAAAAGTTCAGGAAAGCTGTGCTTAGGTGGCCGCATGGTCTAAGGCTCTAGTCTCGCAGTAGACCAGACTGTTGATGACGGGGAGATTGTGGGTGTTCCGAGGGTGAATTTCCCACTCTTCCTCCATGCATATGAGGGTACATGTTCTTATAAATTCAACCTTCCCCATCCATAGCCCATTAATGTAATTGGTACTTAAGATACAGTATATTTGTTTTATTTATTTCGTAAGTAATTATATATTATAAAAACAATTGCTGTATGCATATGAATTGTTACTGTACAACCTCCGAATTAAAAACAATATTAAATTTGACACTATCAGAGCCATCAAAGACGTCATTAGAGGACATGTTACAACAAGTGGCCTAAGAGGTGACATAAGTGTGTAAGTGCAGAAGAGGATACTTTGAAGCAGATCAACCATTTGATCATCTTATGTTATATATAGGGACATGGAATTCAAATTTGTGATAAAACCAATTTTTACACAAATTCTACTGTTTTCACACGATTAACACGAATTTAAGTTTTTAAAAAAAACACAATTTCTTTGTAATTTGGTAGATGAAATGTAATTTTCAATGTGGTAGCACTGATTATAGCACTTTACCACGGCTGCCATTTATACTAATAGTATCAGTTTGTACTTATTCTATAGGTATAAAATGGATCACCGGAAAAATGAGGGTTTTAAGTATGTTATTTAAACTTATTTGTATCTGAGGTTAGCATTAAAAATCACGATTTCTAATTTTACACATTACGATATCTAAATTTCAATAAATCAATTCTTTGTTTACAGCCTTTACAAAATTTCACACTAGGTCCAAGGACAGTAATATATATGGACCTTGGAACAGGGGATCATGTTTGACAAAATTATATCTTCTTAATTCTTATTCCCTTCTCCTTATTTGATAGTAGGTTAGTCTTCTATAACGACATGTTTTGCTGTTGTTATTGTTTGGTCTAAGCTTAAGTTGATGATCGATTATTTTGATATTGCTATTTTTAAGACCTAAAGGTGTTGATATTACTAAGCATGAAATGTTTGGTGCGAATTTATGTTTGACTTTCCTTTGAATATGTTAATAAATAGTTAAATACACAATATGAATGAAAATTTTAGACAGTTTTAACCTAGTTTTTTTCAACGAATACTAATCGGACTTGTATTTATGTAAATAATATCACTTTCAACTTTTAATAACATCGCTTTTTGAGAAAAATAAAACCACTTTTCCCCTAAAAATAACCTCACCTTTTGCGTGTATCTAGCTATATATAATTGTTTTTTTCGTCATTTATACACAGATTCTCAATAGTTATCAATGAAAGTTATAACTTGAAGAGCTTGTTCTAAAAAGTAAATCAAGTAATTTTAGTAAATGATGGATTAGGAATTGAAGGTTGAATTAGAGGAAGTGAACCCGCATTTGCGTGGAGCGAGAGTGGAAAACCATTCCCAGTTCACCCGACCGAGATTCGAACCTCGATCTCCCCGTCCTCAGCAGTCGAGCTTCAACACGACAAGCGCGTTAGCCAACTACGCCACCGAGGCGGGTTTTTTTAAAATAGAATTTATTATTTTCCAAAATCTATATATAAAATAGTCTCAAACATTACTAATTCAGCTTTAGAGTTGGTGCTATCTTGTGACAAAAACATCAAATGTATCGCAGTCAAGTCGAGAGATATATAATAAAAGTTGTCCTGATCCTGAGCGAATCTCTCATTCAAACATAAGCCTAATTTCTAAGTATATATGTAAAGATTGGGTTGTATGCTAGATTTTCAACACAAGTCAAACCCCACAAACGTAAGTTGAACTATAAGTCTCAAATAATTTTAAATAACTATTTGAATAGCAAAAGCCCCGAAAATGAGTAAATAATGTTACAAGTATGTCTTTAAGGTAACTTTAGATAATACAAATTAGATACAGGAAAGAGTAATAGAAACAACATGAATTGTGCACGGTGAAAATATACACTAGGTTTACACTTTACACTTTACACTGTTACCACTGAACAATTGTTGCCTCTTGAATAAAAGTGATTATTTTTAACCAGTTAAATAACACAAGTTTCATTCTAAAGGATATTGAAAAATGGTGAAAAAAGCAACTGTTCAGAAATGTCCTCCAAAGAATTAAGTTACAACTTGATAACTAATGTAATATTTCAAAGAATCAAATACACACAGACATGAAAATATAAACATAACTACCCAATATAAAGCAATGGCGCGCAAAGACACCATGTTTAGGGAGGAACCCATCCCTGCATTATACAACCATAAATTAACAATAGTATGCAATCACTCAAAAACAAACAGAATCAGCTCATATGAAACTCCACTACAAGCATAATTAGCAACATTGCTTGGTGATGCATTGTTTTCATGAGCGTGCAAGGCTAATCACCTGTTCTTGAAACACCCCACGCGCGGCCGGTGTGGATATATTGTGTTTCCACGGGCAGCAGGCAAACAAGTAACTGTTTCGAAAGAGATGTGTGTGTTGACGTGCTGGGCTAGCCATTGCAAGGTTATATATTATTATAAAATGTTACGCCAACAATCTTTCGAGAGTTTGGATGTGGAGATATTTATTGTTGAGGAAGAGATAACACAACATTATTATGTAATGACTTACTAAAGTATTCTACTGGTGCAATAATACTTACAAAGCTAGTTTTCAGCTTTCCTTATTTAGTTAAATGGTACTGACCTGTGAAAATAATTGGAAAACGTGTTTTTATCATTCCTTTTTTTTTTTAATAATGTATAGAACTGTTTTGTATATAACGTGTTGGAAGCCATATTTTAAAATAAATGATCTTATGTAATAAAACAAATGCAAGTACTTCATCCTTGAAGTCCATTTTGTTGTTGAAATCAAATCATAGCAGCCAAGTTGTTACGGGCGTTCACTGTACCACTAAATACGCTCATAGAAATGGACTCTTATCGAAAACAACGCCACCGTCCCCTCTAACTTCCTAACTTTTAACAGAAGGGGAATAAAATTCGATTGAACAGAAACAAATTTGTAACACAAATAAATTCTTAACTATACTTAAAAAATAAAATGATAATGAAAAAAAATAATTCAACAGTATTTTTTTGAATACCTAATTATGTTTCTTGAAATTTCTTAGGTGAGAAGCTTCATTTGTAGTATTGTGAAAGAACCCTGCAAATAAACATGATTAAATTTGCAAATTAGTTTCAAATAAAAGAAATCAATTTATGGGTGATTTTAATAAGGATTATCAATAAAAATTAAGGCTTGATAAGACTGTAGAAAAAAAATTGGTTCTTTCCTATTTGGTAATAAGCTTGCCCTTTAAAGCCGATTTACATAACATTAATTACATTACTTTATGTGTGATTGGCCAAACAGATGTCTAGGGTGGAGGGGGGGACAGTTTGGTACACACCTGTCAAATCTTGCTTGCCCTGGATAATAATATTTAGCACTGCGTCTTACTACCCGTCCGGGTTATACGCTTTAAGTACTAATTACTCTAATGGATTAGGAATTGGGAAGGTTGAATTAGAGGAAGTGAACCCGCATTTGCGTGGAGGGAGAGTGGAAAACCATTTAGGAAAAACCTCCCCCAGTTCACCCGACCGAGATTCGAACCTCGATCTACCCGTCCTCAGCAGTCGAGCTCAACACGACTAGCGCGTTAGCCAACTACACCACCGAGGCGTGCTTGCCCTGGAAACAACTCATGAGGTTCCTCTCGTGACCGTTATACCTCAATTAAATAATAACATGAATTATTGTCTGATGTTTTGGAAATGTAACTTAATGTAAGACAGTGTAGAAACACTGTACAGTGATGTAAAGTAAGTGATAGTGAAAGAAGTCAACCTGAAGAGATAGTTCTAGGTCAGACCTAACCTAACTATCCTTTCGGTTGGCTTCCTTCACTATCACTTACTTTACATCACTGTACAGTGTTTCTACACTGTCTTACTAACAATTACACTGCAGCTATAACTAATTTATAAGTCTTTTCCGTCAATATTTGAATATATATTTGTAGCACAGGATAATCATCTTAATTGAATGAACAAACCAATTACTTGAAACCAATGGAGTAAGCCTCACTACACCTTTGAGGTATTAATTTGGCACAAGAAGGAACTATAGGAACAAAGAAGATATACTGTAAAATATAAGTTTTATATTGGAAAATAAAATAACGAGGTTGTTAAACTAAAATACCAATCAAAAAAATAAAAAGAGGAAAATAAGCTAACTTATTTTTTATTGTTTCTTAGTACCGTTCAGGTTATGCCCAAACATGACCTCATACTTTCGGATGTGTGTTAAATTAATGGTCTGGGATCTGGTTGTTAAACTTGTCCCATAATAATGCTGGTTTGGAGGCATAAATAGGGAGTATTAGAGCTTTAAAACAAATTTAAATTGAAAGATTAACAATCAAACAGAAAATTGTTTAAGGATTTGAGTCTTGAATCCGTTATTTTGTCGAATCTTGAACGTCCTTAAGGATTCTAGGGTCCCCTCCCTAGATTGCTTGTTGTAAAATTGATCACTTGCTGATGGATAAAAGAATTCATACAAGTTTATCCAATGTAAGGTCATACTGAAGCAAGGACAAAAAAGTCACCTTCTAAAATGCTAACATACCTCTACCAGTGCTTCAACAAAGTAAGACATGGCCGCAAGAAACCTCCCGGCACATATGTGCACTCTGTGTTGATATTGACTTTGTTCCAACCTGACAGGTTGCTATGGACATGTGCCTAGAACCCCCAACTGTGGGACAATGTGGATCATCTGACCATGTCCTGGATGATTGTCGGTTCAAACATGCTCTGTTTATAACAGAGAGAATGTATTCTTGCATGCATCGTGACCTTGACACACCTAGCGTGTGAGGGGGGATAGAGAGTGGTAATTTGGCAGATATTATATCTAGATTATATATTTTGGCTTAAATTCATTTGGTAGATTTTAAGTTTAAATTCTTTTCAAAATTCATTTACAGCCAAATTTATTGTAATATTTATAATTGTCTTTTAGTTTGAGAGCGTGACTAGAGCTATCTCTTATTCAGACTAAATTAGTCCTTGCATTTTGTTGCCTTCTTTTGTCAAATAGGCCTACATTTGTTTGAGAAAGAAACTAGTTTCAGTGAAGTTTTTGCGTGGCTGTTTGGGCAATAACAATTATTGTGACTGGTCTATGTTTGTTTTTCTGGGCTCTTGGGGTCCTCACAATTTAGTAAATTGTGAATTGACCAAGTCATTTTGCCTCGATACACCAATATCTATAGGTTGTTTTACATTTGAATGTGTTCATATGAAATGGTCAAGATATTCTAGAACTGAAAGACAGTTGGGAACACCTAGATGCAGGGGTGTTGCACAAAATATATATGGGGGGTGAATAAGTGTTTTACACAACGCTAGACATTTTGAAATCAGAACAGGAGAGTACAAGAAGGGCAATGTTGAGAAAGGGGTAAGGGAGGGTGGGAGGAAGCTCCCAGAATTGATAATCAAGCCTTGAACTGAGCTTTTAGGCAACTGTATTTTTTGATTAATCTTGATTTTTAAAGCTACAAGGCTTTTTCAGTGCATAAGGAATTAGCTTGAATTATTATGTATTTCAGTTTTTTTGCAGATATTGTTCAAATTGTGTAATTTGGATTAAAAAATTTAACTGAATTTATTACAGCGGTTTTTAGCATTTTGTAGTTTATGACCACAACTTATCTTTCTGAGGGGCCATCGCAAAAGGTTTCAAATCCTGGTTTTTAAGTGTGTTTTCCCCTGTGTATTACTACCAGCCCGGACTATCTACAGTTAGCTACACCAGTGGGATAGGTAACATTTAAAGGGAGTGTGAACTTATTTGCTTGGAGGGATATTAGGATAAACTACCACTGGCTACTTCACCTGCACCAACAAACCAAGAGAGTGTGATATTAAACCCACATGTCCACTAATGCTTGTTTTAATTACTATGATTGCTTATAGTAATGATTATATGTAGTAAAAGAGAATCAACAACCCCGGGGCTAGGGGATGATTTTATATTATGCTAGCAGCTTACATTTATATTAGAAATATGCATCTTCCTCTAATCATTAAAATCCTTGAAAAAGTCAATATAAAGCTGAAGCCTCTATATTGTGACCCCCACCCCCCCCAAAAAAACATGATTCTAACCCCAGGTTGGAAACCGCTTCTTTATAAAAACAAACTTGGAAGCAATATTTAAATAGTTAGCTACTTGAGATATAGAAATGGATAATCACTTTATAAAAAATTAACAACTTGGCCATGTTTATTTAAAAACATTTTCAACTGTAAAATAAAGCAACAAAAAATGGAATGTATTGATATTTCTACAGTATTTTGATACCTGTCTACCGATGTCCTGCTTCATAACCTCAAGGAAGTTGCTCTAAAATGTTAATATTGGTGCGTCAATTAACTATTCTAAACATATAATACTTTAGCGCAAGAGAGTGAAGGGGCTTCCCCTGACATTTTATTAACTAACTTATGGCAAATTCAAAATCAGCACTCTAAACAACATGGTTGTACAAAATTTCATGGAAATCGAAAACTAAATGATGAATTTAAAAATGTAGCCCAAATTTGAAAATGTTAAAGAGTGAGAAAAAAAAACTTATTTTTTTGTTTAATGTAATGTAGTGTACTTAATCAAATGAAAAATTATAAGAGCTGTAACAATGTAACAAAGCCCTATTACTCCTCTTCTTTCATTGATGCTTTGAACCTATTTAAATTGCTTTCATGAACGCCTATTTTAATGAACAATGAAATAAGATACATTAGTTCAATTCAAACTAGTAAGGATACTTTCTAGAAGAATTAGTGTGTATTTCAGAAGTCAAACACTAACACTAACCTCAACGTCCTCATATGATCAGTTCGATAAGAAAACAATAAAATGCTGCGTAACATTCACATTAATAAAACTCCAATCAAGGCATTGGCTGTACAACATGATAATTTGAAAAATAAAACTGTGACAGTCTAGCAGCCACGAAAGTCACAACTAAAAACACTAAAACATAAACAAAACATTGGCTGACAACGCTGTCACTCCAAGCTTTGCTGGCTGAGTTAAATTTGGTTACAGGGCAGCTCATGTTGCCTTATGATTTGTTTCAATGCCTCACTAGGTGTACACTCACCAGCCGTTATCTCTGCCAACTGACAACAGTGCTGTTTGATTAACTAAGCTTTCTACAATCTAATACAGAAGGAATTGCCTTTCAATGTTTGATGATTTTTCAAGTCTGGATTTTTTATAGAGTAGATATTAACAGTTGGTAAATTTTAAATTTGTCTGTACAGGTCTGTAGTTAAGGACTTTCATAATAGAAAGTAATGGGGTACAGAATGAGCCGAGAATTTCCCAACTTCAGATCTCAAATCTCACAAAATTCTCAACTTTCAAGCTTTTAACCGAATTTGGGAGGGGAGGGGGTGACCCCCTTGGCGCGAATGTCATGTGAGAAATAAGGTGTAATGAGGTGGACTGGATAGAACTATCTCAAGATAGGGATATGAAGTAATGAGGTTGACTGGATATAACTAGCTCAAGATAGGGATAGGTGGCGATGAACTTCCAAGTTTCTAATGCCATAGAGAGAGTGAGTTGGTATGAGTTGGTTACTGGTTTACACATATATTTTGTAATCATCTCTGTTGAACACAGAGTGTGTGTCAGCCAGGCAAGGGTTCTGCGAGATTTTACCAGGGATAAATGCTGGAAATAGATGTATGTTGGAAGAAAGAAGTGTACAATGGAAGAAAGAGAGGGAGGGAGGAAAGTGCTACCAGTTTTCAGAACATCAGACTAAATCAATTTCAGGTAATTTTATCAACTTGTTAGGTTCAATACCAATCATTTTTAATCAAGTAAAAATTTGTCAAATGGCAGTCTCCTTTATGAGCAAATAAGAGGATTTACATTCCAGTCTGAAGTGAAATATAAAGTAATTTTGAAATCTTCCCAAATTCAAGTGAGGAATGATTCCTGAACGGTTCTCATCTGCACATAGTTACCTGTCACTCCGTTGTTGCTGCGAGTGCAAGGTGAGGTTGCCCAGGCTCATCATAGTGGGGGTTGTCCTAGAGACGCTCTGCTGAATGGCTTTGGGTGTCATACTGCAACATTACATTCAGTAATCAAATATAGGTGGGGAGGAAAATGATGGCAGGGTTTCTCAAAACAATCCGACTACTAAATAAATATAAAGCGCTGAAAAAAAGTGTATGAAATAGTTTGACATTTATTTACGGAAATACTCAAAATAGTTTTCTACTAGAGATTTCCGTAGTTTGTAGACTCCTGTCTTGGATATAACCTTCAACCCCTTTATATATACCTTATATTAGTTCACTGCCTCTGTCATCAAATCTACCGATATCTTTTTCAGCCACTTCTGATAGAGACAGAAGGCTGAAACTTTGTCTATATTCTTTATTTGCGTGACAATGACCTTCTACATTGTGCAGCCATTGCTTGTCATATATAGACCTATACACTATCCGTGGTTTATACCTGGATTTTGTACGTTACCTTATCTGTTCAAACATATCCTATTTAAGTTTATATAACCAAGAAATAAAAATATATAAATAACCAGTTTTTTCAAATATATTCTTATGTCGATACAATATAAGGTGCAACATAAAGACAGTACATGACCTACTTGAGCGCAACAGGACTTCAGGAGGAGCTAGTCAGGTCACCAATACCTTTCCTGTGTTCTACTAGATCTAATTTAGATTTGTCTTGAAATCAGCATGGGCCTCAAGTGAGTCGTATAACTTTCCTAAAATTGCCAAACGAAATCTGTCTTTTTAAATAAATTGGCTTCATACATACAAGTGGTTAGCATACTCGAACCATGAAAAGGGAGCTGTCTGTATTATTTTGCAAGGAATCTGTGGGAAAAGGTGACCATAAACTACCTGGGGCATTCATTAGTTGTTCAAGGGTTCGAGGAATGCAAGTAGATATGAAACGTTCTAGACCAGCAGCACACAACCGGTAAAAGTTGTGATCAATGATAAATAGTGTTATTTTCTGTGGGAGACAAGAAATAGCTGCGGGGGGAGAAGAGTCTGGTGATGTCAGGGTCAAAGGTCAATACCATAATGATGGGGATCCCCGAGCCCTCCTTAGATATCAAACAACACATTGAGAATTCAGCAACTGTTTCAAAATACACGAGTCCTCATATTCTAAACAAGCTACTTCGTATTTGTGGTCAAATCATTGAAACATAAATAATGTAAACAAAGCAAAGTGTTCCTCTGTGCTTGTGGATGAAACCATTGATGTCGCCAATATACAATAAAGAGTCTGTGTTTAGGATATGTTGATGAAGAAATTGAAAAGGTTCAAGAAGTTTTCCTTTAATTCGTACTAGTTACAGACATGACAGGTGTAGGTCGAAACAGTGAAACAAAATGAATATGAGTAGTAATATTAGTGGAGTTCAAGCGTGTGTTAAAAACAAATGCCCTTTGGTCTTTATGTACATTGCAACCTTGTATTTTCTGACTCATCAAGAATCGTGCCAGTCAGAAATTATATTGGAACATTACATTCAGCGGAGTTTTTTTTCATATGAGTGAACATAGCAAAATTCCGTGTTGGAATACTGCATTGTCCAGGATTCACTTCATTCAAAATGAGCATCTTTCCTTTCTCTGTGCGAGACCAGATGGGCTAGTAAACACGAGAAAGTTATGAGATTCAAAGAAATATATAAGTCAGTACTTGAGTATTCAGGAAATAGAGAAACTTCAAATTGGGCCCATCAGTTATTATAGTGCATTAATTACTGCACAACAGTTTATAATATGCCTCATTGTAATCAAGAAGATATTAGCATTCACACTGCAGCTATCAGAGGCACTTCAAACAGTAGAGATCAATATTTCTCAAGTCTGCTCTCGTGTTAATACAGTTTTGAAAGTTTTAGAAATGCAATGCGGTAATTCTGAAGAACTTAAGACAATATATTAGGGTTGTGCAAGTACACGGATTTCAAGCTTCGAGCCGAGCTTGTCATTTAAGATCGATATCGAAAGTTTTATAGGCTCATCATTTTCAAGCTTCCACTTGATGTAATTAAGGGGGAACCCCCATACAATCTATTTTGTTTCAAATCCGCTACGCTTCTTGCGTGTAGAGAACTTCAATTCCATTTCCCCCCCTGTTAATTCAACTTGTGTACAGTTAGACATTTCGTCGCCTGTAGGGTTGACTGACTGGCAGGTATACATTCTTTCCAAAAATAGATTCCGAGACAAAGAAAGAAGAGGGTGGGTTTCTTCTTTCTTCTCAGCTAATGTTTGGAAGGCCAGGTTTGGGTTCTATCTCAAAATTACAAATAGCTGTAATAGTTTCCATTCAACATTCTTTCAGTGTGTACACATGTATAATATAGTATATTATTAATTATCAACAATAGTATATTAGATTCGTATTTCTAATTAAGGTGTAGGCCTAAACCTTGATATTCTGCATTAATCAATACAATAACTAATTCTAATTGAAAGTTAATCGTTAAAATAAAAGGTCCAATAAATTAAAATGCTGGTAAATCTTTTAAATTGTTTTAATAATAATTCATAATGGACCAAATTAAAACTACTTAGGATAAAAACAATTTAATTTTACATTAACATTATATACAAGGATTTTACTTATAATGATTTAAAATTAAGGATTTTTTATTGGAAATGAACCGACATTCTTCTGACGAGAATGTAAACAAAAAGAAATGTGATAACTATAAAGTGAAAACCACCCCCCAATAAGTTTGGCCAGGTATACTCTAATTCTTGTCGGAAGAATAGGTTTAGAAAATACAAATAAATACATAACAAAAAATGGTGGTCCATGTGTGTTTAATTCCCATAGTATTTACAAAGTCCAGTCCTTTAGCGTTAGGGAAAGAACTAGAAATAAAACCAATGACAAACTAAACACATCTTTATTTATTAATAAACAAAAATATTTGTAAAGTGTCTAATCTTTAAAATTATTTAAATTAAGTATTGGAAGTTAGTGATTAACTAATGTTGAAATGAAATATAACAATATAAGATTTCCTTAAATGATTGAGTAATGTTGTTTTTGGGGTTTCCTATTGTTTACAAGTATCGGTGGTTTTATAGTAAAATTAAATAAATTTCATATCAATTCACGTCAACGATATAAGTTAACAATAAAGATAAAAATGTAAAGGTAAATAATATGGATGCAATAGCTCTGTTACAATTCTATCCAGCCCGCCCGC
>CABEEJ010005654.1:13684-29244 GCA_901482245.1 Timema douglasi | reverse complement strand
CCCCCAAAAAAAACCACATGGGTTTTTAATAAAAATACCCGCTTAAAAAAATTTATTTAAAACATTCTTTTCTAAGAACCAAATTTGAATAACATGATTGCATGAAAGTTTTATTTAGAATTTTGTTAACCAATGTCTATTGCTTTAATTCCTTAAAAAAATAGATTTATAAAATATAATATTATTGTTAGGTGTGGATGTTATTTTCTTTGTAAAGTACCAGTCTAGGCACTAATTAATATGTTAGAATGATTGGTCAACTCAGATAACATACATAATATCTTTAATCACACCACAACAAACCCAATAAAACCTAATATAGCCCAACTCCTTTTTTAATATCTCAGGGTTTTTTTCAAGCCTGAGATAAGAGCTATTCATTTAGAATAGAATGGTTTGAATTTCTACAAAGTTAAACAATTGAAATAACAATTCTAGAATTGCACTTGTGTGTGTGTGTGTGTGTGATATTTGAACACACACACACACACATACAAGGACACACACATGTTTGGTTTGTGATCTTCCTCCTGCCCACAATTTATAAGCGAGGGGTGTCCAAATTAATGTATATACTAAATCGAGTTCGGTCATTTTCGGCTTTATACAATTAATATAAAGATTTAAACAGAATTCGCAACACCATACTTTATAATTAGCAGGATCAATATTGTTTAAAGAGTTTAGAGGTTTGAAAAAATAAATAGATGGTACAGTGCACCGCACAGACATCCCCTTATGGGTAACTGACGACAAATTATGGAAATTTGTTTCCTAATTGTAATATACAATGGAAGTAAACCAGCTATTGGCTAGTTACTAAATGAGAAAGTATGTAAGATTGTGTCGTGCTATACATTTTAATTTACGTGAAAATGTTTATAAAGTGATAGTTTTCCATTAATTTATTACAAAATAAAATAGTGTCAAAAAGTTTCTAAGCAAAAACAAAATATTCAGTTATTTTAATAGATATATTGTAGTTCTGGTCATTTATAAATGACAGCCAATAACATAGAAAATTTGAGTGTTTCCGCAAATTGAAGCTAAACCATCAAAAAAAGACTAATGCAGAATTTCTCTGTCTGTTCTTCCTTGGGTATTATATACTCTTGTGTGGGTGTATATATATATATATTACCCAATATATGTATATATAAGTCAGTGGCACACCCAGTTGAGGGAAAACTGGGAATTGGTCTCCCCCAAGACTCAATACTAGTTTAATAAATACATTAATTATGTGATTGTTAAAATAAAGAGAATTAAAGATGTGTCGAGTGCATAAGATTCCTTTTAAAACCAGGTTTACGATTTATATTTCAAAAGAGATAAATGCTCTACACATTAAAATAACCCTTGAATTTCCTATTGAGAAAAACAAAACAAATTCATACTAGATTCAATATATTGTATGCAAGGCCAAAGCCAGATAAATATTGAATTAAAACTACCTTATTTACTGTTTAAAAATAACAAAAATAAATACAAGGAACGAACTATATCTACTAGTATTGTGATTGTCAAAAAAATCTAACTCGAAATTTCGATAAATGTGAACGTTTCATGACCCCGTGAAACCAAAAACATGGTTTCCGCAATGCCGTCTGTCAGTCCGTCATTTTTTCCTTAGTGCCCCTTTTATATACTTAAACCTTATTTTTAACTTATTACATAACCTTTAAAAATTAATTTGATTTAATTTGTACCCTTTTTAATCTTTTTAGTTACCCTAAACTATTCTCCCGAGCAAAGATGTACTTCATGCTAGTAATATATAAAAACAAAAATGAGTTTAGTTGTGTGTTCAGAAAAATCTAGGCCCCTTCGAGATAGGATGAAAAATTGAAATTTTGAAGATCTTTAGAAGGATCACCTCATTTAACAAGGAAAATTTACGAAATGAGGAATTTAAAAATTGGGCTCCAGGACTTGGGGGAGGGAGTCAAAATAAGAAAGACGTTTTAACTTCGGTAGTTTATGAGTGAAAGCTGAGCGTGAAATTTAAATTGGGATTTCCATAGTTAGCTTGGTATTGTGCAAGGAGGAATTATATAAATGCTATCAGCCGGAGTTGAACGTCCTAATTTGAATGGTCTGATATAGTACAAAGAATGGATCAGCCTGATAGTAAATTATACATGAGAGATGATTTCACCCTAAACCATTATTTGAAATAAGTCTCTTCTGTAGCCCCCTCCCCAGTAAACCACGATATTCTCTTCTAAAAAATACAACACTTGATGTGCTGGTTCAGAAAACTGTTCAGGTGAAAAGGTATTCAATTATGGAGGAGCTGAAATAATAATTGTTTACATATTTTCTTAAGTTAGTTTTTAATTAAAAATATAGTTTTTTTAAATACGACCCTTGTTCAAATTATTAATTAAAATACATATTTTAAAATTTTTTTAAAAAAATCTAAATTATTCAGGAAATATCCAAAGAGATAATCTTTTTGAAAAGGTATTTTGGGCGTAGTCGTGGAAGAAAAACCATAAATATTATTGTAAAACTTTGAAGGTCAATATTTTATATCTTTTTAATGGTTGGATTTACAGAAATCAAATAAATTTTGTTGTAACAAACAACCTTCATTTTAATAGGCAAAAAATTTACAAATCTATTAAATAATAACTACCATCAAATTTAAGGAGGTGGGTAGTACAAGTATTTTAAATGTTCGGTGGGAGTTCCCCCTTAATAATAAATTTTTTAAAAGCAATAGTAAGCAAAGTCTATTTAATTGAGATAATATCGTCGTTTCCACTTATAAATCATTCAGTTACTTAACAAATTGTTAAAATTAATATAAATGTTCATATTAATAATGTAATAAAACTTTAAAACTACTTTTTACCGGTAGTTATTCAATATTGTAGTCCATTTTTAACTATCCTTGATTGAAGTTGTTTACTTGTATTGCCATGACAAAGTAATTAATATAAAAATGGCTAAGTAAATTACTAAATAATAGAATGAGGTAATTGTATTATATTTGTTAGAAGGGAAAGGAAAGATGGATAGAAACATATAAAAGGGACAAACACAGTTGACACTTTACACTTCTGCCACTGGACAAAGAGGTAGTGGTTGCCTCTTAAAGAAAATTGATCGTCACCACCCAATCCCCCGACCTAGGTTTCATTCTATCGGAACTCATCAGGGAGGAGTGTGAAACGCACAGCGTAACTTTCTAAGAGAGGAAACCATAGAAAAAACACAAAAGAGAGAAAATGGTAGAGAATGATAGGACACATAGATAGGAACATGTAAAGGTATAACATAAAGGACAAACACAGGAAAAGAACATTGGATGTGAATAATATATATTATATATTCACATCCAATGTCTTTTTTTCCTTTTTTAGTAAGTTGTTTTTGTGCATTTCACACTCCTCCTTGATGAGTTCACATAGAATGAAACCTAGGTCAGGGGATTGGGCGGTGATGAACGATTCTCTTTAACCCTCGAGCGGGCTCGCAGGGGTATTAAGTACCCCAATTTTTTTAGTGTGTGGTAGCACTGTCAGGGGTTGGCGGACGTGTTGCTCTGTCTATTCCTTTAGTGTGACCTTAACTATTGATAGGTATAGTTGGTGTTCAGTGAAATCAATTAGTGCATTTGAAAGAATGTATTACTGGGGTATTGCATACCCCATGCGCCCGCTCAAGTCACCTAAGTTTATATATTTATCTAATTGATTTTTCATAAATGAAGACATTTCTATGCAAATCTCATTATAGCTGTTTGTCGGGTATTTTTGTTTTTTATTTTTAATAGAGCTAAGAAGCTTGTGTTTGATTCCTTTCAAGGTTATATAAAATATAGTTATTGAATTTACATCTTGTTTTGTCCTAAAAAAAATAATTCCATTTTTATTTACTACTCTGTTATAACAAATTGGTTTTAGAAATCGCAAAATCTAATAAAGACAAAAATTATAATAAATTCTCATTTAATAAGAATGATGGCTCTCGGATAAATTGGCAAAATCTTGCAGGAGCTGTCAGATGATGAAGAATATATTGATAGCGCTGATTATGATGAGGATGAGGTAGTTTTAATTCAAAGTGACCGTAATAGTGAGTCTGAACAAGATTGTGTTTCTTCAGATGAAGGTAGTAAAACTACAACTAATGAAGATTATTTTACCAGAAAAGATAGAGAATGTATTTGGAAGAAAACTGACTTTTCAAAGAAAGAAAAAATAGTCAAAGTATCTCCCGGTTCCAGATTTATTGAAAGGGATATAAAAGATGAAATATCGACATATCATAAAGTTATTGATATGGTTATGTTAGATGTATCAATAGAACCATGAAAATATAGTGGAGTATAAAGTACCTCACTCGCCTGGTTGTGTTAAATATTAGAGCGCGCCCACTCGAAGGTAAAGAGGCAATCATTACCACTTTGTCCATTGGAAGCAGTGTAAAGTGTCAACTGTGTTCTTCTTTTCATTGTAACAGCCATATTGTGTTTGTCCCCCTTTTACATGTTTCTTCTATCCACCATTCCTATACCTTCTTCCAAATACGGACGTAGGAAGAAGTGGGAAGTGTAAATGTTTAATAAGACATGAAGAGAGAAGTTGTTTGTTCCTAACTATCCTTTCAGTTTGTCTTCCTTCACTATCACTTACCTTACATCACTGTACAGTGTTCCTACACTGTCTTGTTATACATTTACTGAGACATCAAGCAATTATTGATTTCTATTTTGTATGAATGTTAATTGTTATTTTAATGTCCTTATTAAAGACATGATTGTTTGAAACATTATAATTATATTTTCTATTATAATTTTATTTGAGTGTTATAATTTTTAAATTGTGTATTTTAAATGGTATTTATAACTTAAAACCAATATTTCCATTTCTTAATATATTTTTTTCAAAAATATTGATTATTTATAAAAATGAATGTCATTCCTATTTTAAGAACATGTGTTTTTTTAATATAATACATTTTAGATCTCAAATTTTAAAAATGGGATATTTAAATTTAAAATAAACAAATATATACTATTAACATTTTCAAATTATGAATACACTCAAACTCGAGAAGTTTTAGAAATACTTGACTCAAATGAAAAAGCCAAGCTCGCAGACCCCTACAATGTATAAACTAGCATTAATACTGGCGGCCCTATCACAATGTCCAGATCAACGTGCATCAGGTCCAAAGGAATACCACAGGAGGGCAATATTTATACCCTTTTTAGAGAGTGTGATAGTGAAACTAAAGGAACACTTCTGAAACCTCAAACATCCAAAAAGTGACACCTCAACATCTTGCAGATGATGAAAGTGGCCAAAGCTTGCAGGTGAGTGTAGATTCCTACAGACAACTTGATCAACATCCTGACATGTTCTTCGCAGAATTTCAACCATGGAAGAAGAAGTGGAGCAGTTTAAGTCTAAAATACAGGCCAAGTATGTTTACAGTGTAGTGAAACATTTTATCCAAATGTGAGGATACCACCACCACCTACCATCCATAGAGTAGTCATACAGGGAATTTCAACTCCACCAGAGAAGTTTTCATCCTTACCAATCAAGTTGGCATCACTGAAGACAACTTCCTGTTTAGTCTAATTACTACTACTATTACTACTCCCTGAGGAAGATGCTATTATAGCAACTAAATATCGATGTGTGTGTAAATATGTGATAGTGTTTTTACTTTTCTTTGTGCTCGACCATCTTCCTAATATTCTATCATTTTGTTTATTACTAAATATTTTTGTTCCATGCACTTTATTTCATACGTAATACTTGTGATACTGGTGACTCTTCCCCTGAAAGTGGGAAGTTTGAAAAGCTACCTGCGTAACACCACTACACAAGCTTGCTTCACCTACCCTGCCCTCCTCGGTGTTAACAGATGAGTCATCACCGAGTCCAAGGAGGGGAGATTTCATTTTGTCATAATAATACGTTTGACATTTTTTTAAATGATGCAAACTGTAATGTTTTTGAGCAATTACATATGTATTATAGCAAAATATTAAATATATATATTAGAGATGTCACGATAACTGTTTTTCGATTCTGATTAATTATTTTCCAAGCATTATTGCATACCGTGCCTGATACCCTACTCCCCCCTGAATGCGAAACTTGGACTCGACCACTACAACACATGGTCGTTTGAAACTTTTATCTCATAATCTTATGGATATTTACTAAACACACTTAAGATCTTCAAAACTGAAAATCAAAGCCAAGAATTCAAATAAACTCAAAATTAATTCAGTAGATTGCGGAATTTCTAATGGAAAGTCGTCCACCATAACTGATCCCGTTAGCTCGCCGGAAATTAGTGATGAAGTTTTGGCAACGATATATCGATATATTCAATATATCGGACTACACTTTAAATCTATGAGATTAAGATAAATTTTACTTTTTTTTTGTTAACTACGTCGATGTTTGATCTATCTTTATTAAACTTATTTTATTCAAAGAGCTGAATCAAACATTAAAAATTGAAAAAAATGTCAAAGAATATAATTACATGTGAGTGGCCAATTTAATTTGATAATAACATTGTAGCTTTCGATATACACATTGTAATATATCAATTAATGATAAATATATCGATATATTACAGAAAATGTCCATCCATAGACTACGTATTATATATAGACTGTTTGTTTAGAATCGAATAATGTATTCTGACAGTCTCACTAACATTTTACTATATTCGGGCCACTACAGTGTATTTACAATTTTCCGGCATTTAAGTAAATCAGCAACTAAACTATTATGAGAGATAATTAATTATTAGCTATGTTGAATGTTACCGTTTGATTCAGTTTGCGGTTTTATTGAGAGCTAAGAAAAGATCTAGCGAGAAACGTATTATTAAGATTGATTCTAGATTATTTCAATACCAGTAAGAATTGAGGGTATCGAGGAATTGACTTTGACAGCCATAATATATATTTTGATATGACATTGTGTGTGTGTGTGTGTGTGTGTGTGTGTGTGTGTGAAATGTCAAGTCAGAACTTGTAAGTGTTTAGTATGTATTTTGTTTTTAAATCACTCATAAATAGTTTTTCCGGTAAAATGTTGTTTACATTAATAATATATCCTCCCCCCCTTCCCCCAAAATAAATGTGATTGTAGACCCAAGTGACCTGCAGTATTTGTTGTAAGCTGGAGACTCTGGGGACCGTAGTTGAGAAGACCTGGGGGTGAGAGGAGTACCTGGGCTGCTCACCTGACGTGACCTGGGAACACAGGGAGAAGGGGGCAACTTACATTATGTTCTGTTCAGGTTATATGGACAGATATATACCTATATGGGTTATACACTTATGGTGACTTAGATGAAGTGTACCCGCAAATGTATGGGGGGATAGTGGGAAACCATTTTTGAAAATCCCCTCTCAGTACATCCGACTGAAATTTGAATCTCAATCTTCCCATTATCTGCCATCTAGTCTACTGCGAGAGCAGCGCCTTAGACCGTGTGGCCACTAAAGCAGGCCAGACTAGTATTAGAAGTGTACTTTCTAGTTGCTGGCTGGAGTACAATTCTGGTAGTAAGAACAAACATATTTGTTGTGGTAAACATTAGTAACAATTTTCTATATAAATAGTATTGATACAATATATCAGGTCGCATTAACATGAATATATGAGAGTATTATCAGCGAGATGAAATACCTCCATCTTGCTCTGTCCTACCAGTGCGTGCTGTTATCTGTTCCTCCCATCTCTTTCTTTGTCTCCCTTGTAGAGTTCTCTCTACAAATTTCAGCTCCATCATTCTCCTCGGTGTCCTTTCCTCGAACCCCACCTTTTGCTAATTCACTTGACATCCATTAGTTCCCAGCCTGTGGCGTGGCTCCCTGTCTTATCTTCATTGCGTATGTAACTACGAGCACTTGTTACACACGTGTATGACACATCCTCTACTCTATCAACAATGATGGACTAGAGCTATATAGGGGAGAAAACTGCAAAGGAGACCAAGAAAGAGACGGAAGAGAAGGTAATAGCAAGTGTGCAAGTGAGAGGTGAAGAATGGACACTAGTAACGGATTAAGAATGGTTGGAAGACGGAATAAGATGGAGGCACTATACAAATCTGATCCAGCTACAGGTCACATATGATGAGGACAAACATTCCATCTCAGATGAGGGGAAATATGTGAGATATTAATTTTTTTCAAGTGGTGTGTTTATTTATTTTCAACTAGACTTAGTTAAACAATCAGGGTTATAATTGTTGAAAAACCATGGCGATCACATCTCGAAACTCACTGAGTGTGACGAACCTGTACATTTTATTGTTGAAGGACTGAACCGGACTGCCAGTGATACTAGGAGGCATAAAGTTCCCCGGGCTGATGCTGTATTGAGAAGACGGTGACGAGTTATTGCTCACTGGTGAAACGCGACGAGGCAGTGTCAGACGATTAGGAGTGATCAACTTGGACTGGTACAACTGTAACATTCATTTCATCTAGTTAGTTTACCTGGCTCGTCTAGTGTTGGTAGCTCTGGAACATATTATTAATATTGAACTTTGGCTCGAGTTAAACATCAAACAATATCGCCACTAATTTCAACACACTGGCAACAGAGCTACAGGTACTCACCATTTTGATCGTGAACAAGTATTTTTTACAGAATATGTTTTCTGAATAAAATATAATAGTACATTTTTTTTAAATAAGGTGTCAAAGTGTTAATTTGGGTTATTTTACTTCGCAGACACTATATGAGAACAACAAACTTAAAATGACTACATATTCAAATACATTATTCAAGGAAATAATTTCACATGACAGAATAGTTGAAATATGATATATGAGCTATTTCTAATTAATATGAGTTAAAGTTATGTGTGGGTTATTAGAACTTTACTTTAATAATTAGGGCTAAAGAGTATGTAAGAACACCAGGCTATTCCTAAGGTGTCTTTTAAAAACAGCAAGTTCCCCAACTTACCTTCTAAGTCCACAAAGAATCATTATTGGTGTCATTAAATGGTATTTTATGAATAACTTTTGTCCTTGGATGCATTAGTAAATAAGCAGATAAGTTGCAAATAGTATACATATTACTACTCCATCCATCGACCTTGATATTGTTATTTGGGATGGACATTTTGAATCCACAAATAAATTAACAAGATTCAAATATTAACATAAATTTCAAATTTAAGATTTAAAAAAATTTAAATTTTGAATCTGGGCTATTATGATACTTGCTAAAGAGTTCAGTTGGCAATACTGGGGAAAAGCGTGTGGCGATATATTATATGTGAAGAATGAACATAGAGACGATTGAGCACAAGTGCTAGATTAACATTACACTAATAAACAGTGTACAGTATTTATAGTGTATTACATTACACTAATAAACAGTGTACACTATTTGTAGTGTATTACATTACACTAATAAACAGTGTACAGTATTTGTAGTGTATTACATTACACTAATAAACAGTGTACAGTATTTGTAGTGTATTACATTACACTAATAAACAGTGTACACTATTTGTAGTGTATTACATTACACTAATAAACCGTGTACAGTATTTGTAGAGTATTAGATAGTACATGCTCTAGTATTAAGATAAAGGTTGTTTAACCTTTTATCATGATGTATTATCCAGAACACTACATTTGCTAGTGGTTCAAGATCATGAAAGGACAAACCCCAACAACCAAATCCTGGATCATTAATTCATAAAGATTTGTATCCAAGAACAAGTAAATCTGACCCATCTCTATATGTTATATTAGAAATATTTAAGCAGAGAGAAAGACAAGATAGTAACTGTCTGTGTATCTAACCCTTGTTCGAGGGTTCTCTTGGTTCACTAGATTGTTCTGATATTCAAGTTGGGGGTTGGGGATTGTGTGTGTTGTTCTGTATTTAGTATCAAGCCTGTGTGTTTCAAGATAGGCACCAAATTAGTTTTAAACACTACACAGCACAAAGGAATGTGCCAAGAACAGAAACAAATTACATAGCGCACCATATTGTTGTTTGTTTCTCGTACTGCACCATTTAGGTTGTAACCAACTACACTAACTAAAGATATGGATATGGTGTAATTAGGTGGATTGGATATAACTTCTAGATAGGGATATGGTGTCATGAAGTAGACTGGATATGGATAGGGTATAATGTTGGACACTGGATAGAACAAGTTCACAATATGGATAGGTGGTGATGTACACATGAGACAACGAACTTTAGAGTTCCTAATACCATAGCGTTTAAGAAGTAATGCATATGTTAATTTTTTGGTCTATTTTCAATCATATTAATTAAAGAAGTATCAAATTATTTTTTTATCTATTTGAAGTATTTAACGCGAAATTTCTGAACCAGTTGATTATATCAGCACATAACTTATTAACCAACCTAAATATAGAACAAACACAACATCCAGCCCCCAGCCGCTAGTTTATAACTGTGAAAGGGGAAAACCTCATTTCACCAATGATAAATTCTTTGGTCATGTTTGTTAGAACAGTGTTGTAGTTTCATACCTCTATATTGATGTAGGATTACCTATCTCTATGCATAACATGCTTCTTTTGTTTTAGCTGTTTATTAACTGTCTCAAGATGGCCTACTTGGCATTACTAGCATATTGTATGTCTCTATTTTCTGAATAATTAAACTATCAAACCCATCTCCAATATACTCGGTATTTTATTTCATAACCCTAACAATGTCGGGAATCAAATCCAGGACCCTTAGCTCATCAGACATATGCACTACTCACCGAGCTAAGGTGTTGGAATTCTTGAATCCAGATCTTAAACTTCTTTCAAAACTCAAATCCAAATTAAGATCTTTAGAAATTTACAATTTTAGTTAGAGTGTTTTTTTTTTATTATCTTAGTGTGTGAAATATGTTCACACGCAACACGATAGATGAGTATTTGTTTGAAATGAATATGCTACCATCTCTTGTTACGGATTATTCTCGGTTTTGGGTTTCCCGTGAAACTCGCCCCGTCCATTACTGCACTGCACAACTTCTGACAACTTGAAGGCAGCTCTGTTTGCGAACGTTCTGAGCTCACCTTGCCACCCTGATTCCACTCTGAGTGAGTTACCTCATTGAAGTTGTGTGAGGAACGTCCAGGAGTGGGACGGTTCGGGGGGCCCATGACAGGCGAACCTTGTGAGCTTGGTGTGGGGAAGAACGGGTAAGGATGAGCTCCAGCAGAGGGGGGGCGTGAATTGGTGGGGGTACCAGAGGTGCGACAGGAAAGTTGATACCTTAGTCGTGAAAGTTCTTTGTCCCTGAAAGTTGTAGTACACACAAGAACAAAACATCAGAAATGTCACAAAACTTCTTTGTAACTAGCAAATAATGTGATGTTAAACAACTTTAACTAAACATCGGGAGTATGTGTTTTTATGTGAACAANGGGGGGGGGTAGAGCAATGGTAACTTGTCACTTTAGAAACTGGAGGGTGCAGCCTGTTTAGTTCATAAATTATTTCTAAATAATATATTTAAAAGAAGACACAAATTTCAGAATGTATTTGGTTAAATATTCATTTATTTAAACTCAAAAGTTAATATCACAAACGACATGCAAAGATAAACAAAAATTAAACTCACCACAAATAATGTGGATGTATTGTAGAAACTCTGCAGCTTTGTAATATACATGAATATATAGGTATGTATGTTCAATGTCCTCACAAGCTCACAACATTAATATGTAGGATACACAATATTTACACTTGTGAGAAATGACTTAGAACGCAATAAACAAATACATTATTTATATACGAAGTCCATACCCTCTCTAGTTAATGAACTGTTCCATAACTGTGTCGTCAAAGTGTGATAAGTTCCTTGTTGATGGCTACCATCGCTAGAGCATCCAGTCTGTTATTTGCCGTCTGTCGTTGTATTCCGCAGGAAAGTATTTATTATTTTCAGTGTTGAAAAGCTATGATCAGATTCAGCAGACGGCATTGGAAATGACTCATTATATAACAAAGAAGTTGCCTCAAGATGACCAGTAAAAGCAAATTTGTAGTTACATGAGTTGTAATGACATCCCCCTGTGGTGGTACATTCTATATTATTGTTATATTATTATTTTCTTGGTTGTTCAGGGAACTCTTTGTTTATTTGCTTCTCTATTTCATTCACTTGCCTCTTTCTGCACCTCATTTTGCCACATTACACTGTCTCTGTTCCTGGTTTGTGGTTGTTGGTACAATATATCAACGTGAGGTAAGAGTTTGTGGGAAAGAGTTCATCTGAACATGAAATTTGGGTCCTGTAAAGCCCTTCTGTGGTTACTCACCCTGTTAACTGTAAGTTTGTTTGGGCACTTTTCCTCAACAACTTGGAAGCATTCCTCCAACTTATCTCTATTTTCGTACACAACACTAACAGTTCGAATGTTGTAGTTCCATCTTGTTGTAGCAACTCTGGCTAGTCTGACTTGTACTACTTGCTCCAAAACGTCAGATCGTAGAGATGAGTGCGAACAAAACTCGAACTTTCCTGTTTGCACTGGTTGCTTTTTCCAATATCAAGTTAAGCTGATGAGCGTAACAATGTACAAAATAGGCAAATGGGTGTGTTTGTCTAATCTTGGCCTGTACTCCCCCAACAGAGCCACTCACAACATTAGCACCATCATACGTCTGTGCTATTGAAGTGTCTAGAAGAGGTTTGATGTGGTCCACTATGCTTGTTGCTAAGGTGCCTGCACATCTTCCTTCAGGAATAGGAAACCCCCAAAACCTCTCACAAGCCAACCCCTCAAACACATACCTACAAACTAATACCACCTGACAATGGTTCGTTACATCAGTTGTCTCAACACATTCAGAATCTCGTATCTGTTTTCCTAGTTCCTCCGTACAGACACTAAGCAAGCAGTCCAGTGTGTCAGTTTGTATTATTCTCGATGTTCCTTTGACTACAGTGGCTGATTCTAAATGGTCTTCCATTACAGAATACAGCTCAGCAGTATAACTAATTAGACCTCTGTAGACACCAGGAGTTGTAGATGATGCTGATTCGTCATGACCTCGGAGAGGTAATTAAAAAACACCACAGAATTTAACACATGAAATCAACCTTTTTAATATGTGCCTATTTTTGTCAATTGAGTATTGTGTTTTTTTAACGTTTTCTCTGTATTGTGAGTCTAGCCGCTATGTTTACTTTACCTAGCAAAGAAAGATCAACGACACTATTCATGTAATTCACAGATACTTTATGTTCCTTAATATTTTTCTGTTAAATGTTTTATATCATTGACGCCTTCACCGCTGTTTCTGGGAGAAAAGAAAATACACGGGAAACAGTACAAAGATTTGTCCACATCACAGCAGCAAATCCAGCCATTTTTTTGGTAAGCATCTTCGGACTTGAGCTACCTTTTAAAAACTCGATTTTCATTTTATTTCGTTTCACTTTGTTCCATACAGTTGTAAAGACATGGCCTACCTAATCATTTCAATTTTTTTTATCAAAAATTAATCTTAAAACATTTTTTTATCTTAAGTGCCTGAATTGAACTATTCATATTAGGCCTAGTTATGAATACAACTCAGATAACGCGCAGGATTGCTGATTATCCCATAATCTTTCAACCTTAGTGCGCCTTCACACCAATGATAGGCAGGGCTAGCTATCGTAGCAGGATGGAGGGGAGGGAAGGTTTGGTTTCACAACACATGGCGCTGACCGCCACTCACCTGCCTGACTATGCCATTTCAAAAACATTGCCTGCTATTACTTAAATTGAAAACATATTTTTCTAGAAACTATTATGGCAAGATCAAATTGGCATAAGAGTGTGAATAATCACTTTAAAAGGAACTGGGGGTATGTGGGTATGGGGGGCGCGGGTTTTCACGCCCTTGATTTAAAGGGCTCAAACACCCCCAACCCCAGACATTTTCTGAATATTTTAATATGAAGCTTAAATATGGCCATGTTTCAAACTTCAACTAACCTTCTCAATAATTTACCAGGGAAGGATCACTTTAAATAGCTTCTATATGCATATCATTTTTTTTTTAAACCGAGAACTACTTTTATTAAGAACATTTCAAATAGCTTTTAAGGGCATCTGATTTTCAAAAAGAAAAAAAAAAGACGAGAAACACACTAATTAGCTTCCAGGGCATTCCTAATTTCAAAAAAATAGTGGGTGAGATCCATTCCAAATATATTCTAGGGAATCTAATTCAAACAAACAATTCTATTGAGTACTTCTTAAAATAGCTTTTAAAAGTAACAAAGTTTTCAAAAATTTGCCGAAAGAGTACTCCATATAGCCTATGGGTACTATTTTGAAACCATCCCCCGAAATTAAATTTTCCGTATTTCCATGGTCAGAAGTGAAACAATCAACCGAAAGTAACTTTTTACACCAGAATCAGAATCAAAAAACAATATACACCTCTTTTGAAATTTAATTTCATAATTTTTGTAAATAATATTTATGCTTAATGTTATACAATAATTAACTGACCATTCAAAATGTTTTCAACTTTTCAATTGAATAAAAAATATTTTGAAGTGAAAAAACAACTTGCATACCTAACAATAAACTAGAAATTATGGCACTTTTATGGTTTTACATCCCGTTTGTATTTGTGTGGAGTTTATCTGACGTGATCAGAGATATCCACATTTAACTACTGGAGCGTTTGCTGGGTTAATTGAGTAGCTCAGCAGTATGAGTCCCAAGCCCGGATAAAAGAGAAGAGTTTTGGGTAAGGTTAACTTCCTGCCCGGGATAAAAATATAAGATAGCTCAAAGAGTGAAGGACTCGTCTTAGAACCAGAATAATCAAGCTACGACAACCCTAGAGCCCTAGAGCTTACGAAGAAGGAGCCGATATGAGGGAAGTGTGAGCTATAAATGTAATTGCATTGTCTGGTGAGAGAAAGGAAACCATTTAGGAGATGAGTATGCCTAGCAAGGATTACAATACTGACGTCGTCATTGGCAGGCCGCACATAGATTAATACACAATCAAATACACTAGATTTGCAATTATCGAGCCCAGTTCTTGTTGCCAACAAATGTGTTTTACAATATACAAACCGGTACACGTCCACTTATAATTAATACATTGGAGACAGCACAGCACATCTACTATGGATGTGATTGGTGGTTAATAGAGTCGGTGTAGATAGCAGCAATACTTTGATACGACTGGAAACAGAAGCTGTTTCAAGAAAGGTGCATGTGCATTCAAGGAATTGATTCAGAACAAGCAGCGAAAAAAATATTTCTAGAACTAGACATTGGAAAGAGCACACTGGGGGGTTGAGAAAAAACTGTGCGGCTAATAAAAATGGTATACAAACCAAGCATCAAGAGGTGTAATTATTTACACTCGAACTCCGTAATATCCGGCTTTTCTGTTATCTGTCTCTGTGCTGCCACTTTAGGCCAGATAGTCGCGACTCTAGTGTAATATATATTTTCTGTTATCTGTCTCTGTGCTGCCACTTTAGGCCAGATAGTCGCGACTCTAGTGTAATATATTTTCTGTTATCTGTCTCTGTGCTGC
>CABEEJ010005654.1:0-12466 GCA_901482245.1 Timema douglasi | reverse complement strand
GGGGGGGGCGAGGGGGGGATGTGTTTAATTCAGATAAATAGATGAATTTTAATTCTGGTCACCTGTGATTTGATTTAAAATTTGTCTTTGGATATGAGGAAATGTTAATGTTCTTTTTGAGGTATAGGACTTTTCACTATATCAAAAAATCCTCATCAAAAGTCTAATTATAAACAAAATTGTTATAAATTGTGATAAACTAGAATTTAAAACATAAAGTTTGCAGGATGAATTTAATTATTAGAATTTTTTTGTTATTAGTAGAGATCTTTTAAACTTCGAATTTTATTTAAAGCGTAAAAAGATGTGTTAGAAGCTGTTTCTTCGCATCAGCTCAAGCTTTGATGATTTATATTAAACCAGTGGCGGCTCCAGAAATATTTCTCAGGGAAGGCACAAAAATAATTAAGCCAATTAATTATGTAAAAATTAATAGGCTACCATTTTCATTTACATAACATTTATATGATTTCATGAAAAACAATACATACAAAATATATAGTTACCTATATAATTATATCTACCTACCTGTGCCTACCTAATTATGCAATTTAACTTGCATTATTTTACAATAAATAAATTGTCCTTGCCAGGTTAACTAAGTAATACTTTTCAACTTAAATAATTTTGCCAGCAAAACAATATTATTCTTATATACAAAATTATTTCTAAGAAAAACAACAAAACTATGATATTTAGCAATGAATATATTCAGAGAATCAAAAGTTCTAGTTGCCTTTGTTGCAATGATAAGTATCAAAACTGGTTTATAAATTGCAATATTATGGATTAGACGAAAACTAAATGTCTTCTTTCACAATCACACACTTGAAAAGTTCAGTTTTTGGTGTTTGGATCATTGAATGTTTTTTTATTTTCTCATTCAAGTGTTTGAAATCAACTACACCAGTAGTCGCCCATGTGTCTGCAGAGCCAAAAATAGTACAACAACAAAAAAAACTAAATATTTTTCTTCGCACCCTGCAATTCAAGTATCTTTTTCATACAGTTTCTTAAAGCTATGACTGTAGTTTCTCTTCTGGCCATGATAAGTACGTAATAGGTTAAGATGTGGTCTTGGAGGGCCAACTCTCTTTATTTCAAGTCTTTTTTGATAGTACAATGGCTTGCTTGCTATGCCCTAAATATTGTTCATTGTTTTTTGGATTCTAGTTAATATAAATAACACAGAAGAAGCACTCAGAATCAATATTAGTTGAAAACAAAAAACACGCACTACAGCTATTATTGGCGAAACAGATTCTGTAAATTTACTTAAAAACAGAAAAAATATATATTATTGTTTAATTGTACAAGTACAATTTGATGTGCAACTTTTAGAGACATTAGTGTGGTGCGCTAGACGTCACACTATCCTCTGAGAGAAAGGCAACTCGGGTGCCGACTAATTGTGCCCAAGAATAGCCATTGTTCGGCGACCTCCGACTAGTTTTGTGCGCGCTCGGCCTAACACAAACACACAGGTCCTCGGGTGTAGAAGCTCTGCACCCCAGATCTTAGTAAAACCTTTATCTACACAAAGAGAATTGCTCGCCAATAATAAAATGTAATTATTAAACACGGGAGTTACTTTTATGAAACTAAAACATAAAATGAAGTTATTATATATAGAAATGGATTAAAAATTTTATGAATTATTTATATTTCTTGAATTTTGGGGGGGCATGTGCCCATGTGCCCATGCACCCATCGGCTAGAGCTACCCCTGTATTAAACCATATTGTTTTCTCCAGAAACAAGAGGAAGCTATAGTGAGCACAACAAAAAGTATAAGATCTCTAAATTGTATTCATAATAAACCATTAATGTCTCAACATTTGTTATAGAAATAATATACTTAACATTAAATATTATTTAGAATAGAAGGAAAGGTTTGAATTAAGAAAGCTAGCCAACACTTATGTGAGTTATACTGGAGTAGAAAACACATAAACACAATTTAACAGACATGCTTTCCCTAAAGTCAGCAGCTTCCTCAGGTCGAAAACGGAGCCAGTTGTTCATGGTTGAACTACAAGGCTCAATATTAACCATACTTATAGGTTACTAAACAGTTTTAATTTATTTTGTATGTCATTATTATTATTTTTTAGCACCGCGTCTTACTACCCGTTCGGGTTATATGCTTTAAAGTACTAATTACGCTAATGGATTAGGAATTGGGAAGGTTGAGTTAAAGAACGTGAGCGCGCATTTACGTGGAGGAAGAATGGAAAACCATTTAGGAAAAATCCACCCCCAGTTCACCCGACCGAGTTTCGAACCTCGATCTCTCCGTCCTCAGCGGTTGAGCTCAACACGACTAGCACCACGTTAGCCAACTATGCCACTGAAGCGGGTTGTATGTCATAATAATACTATAATGTAACAAATGTTTATTTTTCTATCTATCTATTTGGTCCAAGTGCAATCCTAAATGTTTACAGTCAACAACATTCTACTCTCTGAACCTGAAGAAGCTGCTTGTGGTAGTGAAAGCTAGTCAGTCGTAACACATTTAGCCACACCGGGATTTTCAAAATTGCTCCTCGGACAAAATTAACTTTTGGGCAGCCAGACATGTGCAAGCTGTCCACAGACTAATTATATTTGTAGCCCAAATGAGACAAAAAAAGGGTGCAGGTATGTTTTCTGATCCCAGCACAGTCTTACTCAAGTCACACCCACACTTTCACAAGATGTAGGACCGGTCCCAGATCCTGCCTTGGTCAGTATGGACCGCAGTGGGGGTCAACATGTTAAAAAACAAACTTGAGTGTATTACGTGAACAATTTCTATTACAGCATCACTCAGATACAAGTGAGTTATACAATAAATTGGATATTAAAACTTAAACAACTTTTTGGAAAATAAATGCATGGGGCTATTTAATTATAATTTCTTACAATTCAATCTTGAAAAGAACTACTTACTTCTCTTTCAGTTTCTTTTCCAAGGCCTTTATTGCCTCGGCCAGCCTTTGGGTCTCTTTTTTCAGAATCTTGTACTTTGCATTCTGTAAAACAAACAAAAGAAAGAAATTGTTTTATCTCTACTTTGTCTATTAAGAAAAGGTTGTATCATGATACAAAAAACCTTTACTTACAACGTTGAAAAGATAACTGGTAATCCGTTGTCGATGGCCATTTTGAAATGTAAGTACACGAGAGAATTTATTTATCAAATCTTCAGCAGAAGTGAAAAATTCTTCAATATCAGGTCCCATCTGAAATAAACAACAGATAAAATTAATAATAAAAATATGAATGGAACAATAAAATTTAAAATGCACGACTAATAATTATAATTGTTTTAAAACTCCTAAACTTCACAAAGGCCGTTTGAAACATTTGTGGTCATTGCCGTGTATAAATAACATGTAAACACAACGAGATTACACAGCTGCAGAAGATGAAACCAATTTCTAGAACCTCTAAGAAAAACATTTAGACATTGATTCTGAATTTTTCTAACAAATGTTTTCAGAAAAAGTTTGAAGGCTTACTCTGTCTTGATCTTGATGGGAAAAGCTATGCGGTTATTATGCAACCCTGAGTAATTCGAATTACAATAATTATAATCATATGGAATTATAAATCATAATAATTTATTATTCATATCTTTATTCAAAATTACGATATTTTAAATGAGAGTGGGTAGTAATATTTATTTCTGCTAAGTTGTTAATTTGCAAGGTATGTAGACATCCTCTACGTCTCTGTTTAAAAAAGACAACGCAGTTTTGTGAACAGACCACACCTTTTTATCTTTTGGGAAGCTTCTAGAAGGAAATGTCGCTTAATCTACCCCTTCAGGGTATGCATCTCTTCACTTTCCTTCCTACGAGGAGCCAGGAGCCGTGTAGGTGGAGTCTATAACATCTTAATGTGTGTTCTAAATTTCACGTGTCGGGAATTATCATGCATATAACGTAATAGTCGGGCTTTTATTAAAATCTACAACGTGTGAAATATCTAGAAAAAAACTATTTATCTACTTGAATTAAAAATAACTATAAAATAACAGAACTTTTAATTTATAAAATAAGACATCATCCTTTTTTAATTATTATAATACAGAACAGCAACTTGAACCCAATTCAATCGTTATATCAAATGTCACCCTAATGGTGGCGTACAAACATTAATATATCACCTGATGGGTGAAACATGTAAATTGACACAAATTGGAGTGTCGAACTTTTTGGTTTTGAGGGGGCTAGGAACAAAATTAACTTGTGGAGCCCTTAGAAATAAACTTAGTACCCGTATCCGTTATGATTCAGAGTATACTACCAACAGTAGCAATCCCTAGCAGATGTACAAGGCAATTTGATAGAAATCCGATTTGATCTAAGATAATAATTAGAGGATGCCTTCCAACAGGCATTTTCAGCGTCCATTTTACTTATTGTGGGGCTCCCCTCCCTTTCCCACAGCCTCCTTTGGGTTCAACCTTCCAATAGTAGAGCTATATGGTATTTATACAATAATTATTATGCTTGATGAAATATGGACTCAAGAATTAAATCCAAGACCCATATCCAGGTTGTCATTTTTCACTTGAATATCAGGTGTACACCTGCTTCACTGGCCGCACGGTCTAACACTAGGCTGCCGATGACGGGGAGATCTTGTTCGGATGTAATGAGGGAGGTTTTCCCCTCTCACTCCACATGAATGTGGGTACACTTCCTCTAAATATAACCTTCCCAAGCCCTAAAACCCAGAGTGTAGTTAGTACATAACCTGAACAGTTTGGTGATAACATTCTCGTAGCAGTTGAATACTACTTACATTTGATGTGAGTATGCTCTTGGAACATTCTCTGCCGCACACTTTACAGATCTCTTGACTGGAGTCATCTAAACAGAGAGAAGTTGTTTGTTGATTAGTCACATGTTTCACACAACATAGGGAGTATAAACATACCACAATTTAATAAAGACACGGCAGATTATCATCAATTAAAATATATTTAAATTCCTATAAAGTATTCCAGAAAATTTATTTTGAAAGTTTAATATCACTCAGCAAAACTTTACAAACTATATAAAAGATGTATCTAGCATGGATTATAACCTGTACATAGTTTTATCAATATATCGTGTGTACATTCAATGCCATCATAAAGACCGTCAAGCCTAAATCATTGTTGGATCTGTTTCTCAACAATCTTTCATATCCATCACAGATTCTGCCTTAATATATAAATGATAAATTACCCTGAGCACAGGACAAAACCTGGATAGCTCAGTGGCTTTAACCAAAGATCCTGGGTTTGATTTCTGTTTCTAGGTTTTATTTTTAAACTATGAACAATGTTTAGATTACATGTTTTCCAGTCTAACTATTAAGATATAAAATATTAGTGATATAACATGGGGAGGTATAAACAAGAAACAAGCGTGTTGATGTTTACACGAATTAGCCGCCAGTTTATGATGCATACGTTCTATATGCACTCCATATTGGTCAATTGAGATTGTGGGACATTACCGGGTTTTAGGCAAGTATCACAAAACAGGTGACCACAGTTAGTCAACATAAATCTCCGGTCTTTCACTTCTGATGGACGCACCCAACACGCGTTGCAGTGAATCCAATCCATTAAAATCCTGGAAGAGAACAACACATACGTGACAAACACAACAAATAAAACACACGTGGAAGTGAAAAATAGAAATTATATAGCGTATGGTAAATACTTAGTATTTCGATAGATTGAGATTCCTCTGGTGTGACCTTTCATATAGATTGATAATGATACAGAACAACAACCAAAAGTAAAATAACACTTATTTTGTTTGTATTATGTAACTTAAAAATATATAGGCTATTAAGTACTTTTTACATTTATTTTCATTTTAGTTTGAGTTATTGATAGTCCGAGATGGGTTTAGTCTTGTTTAGCTTGCTATCAAGAATCTACCTTGTGGCAGAAAACATCTACGTACAGGCTTACCAATATTACTTGGAAGAAAAGAAAGAAGGTATGTTTTAAATAATAAGCTCGTGTATTGTACAAAGGGGCAATATGCTCTCCTGCATGTTCATATGTAACATCCCTGTACGATACGATGTATGAGATATCGATCTGGAAACATGAGTAAGCACTTTATCGCTCGCTCAGAGAAATTCAATGCTGAGGGCAACGAGAAAACCAGCGCACTGTCAGGACCTCCCTTGTACACATGGTTTATCCCAAATGGAGTGGGTGATACTAACCAGCCGGAGGGCTGAGTTCACGCGCTACTCTCGACGAATGAAGAAGAACATTAAACCAACCTTCTTTTGTTTTTTATCTGTATTTGGATATTTTCAAGGACACTTACAAGAACCTCAGTGCTATCTACTACCGACCAGCTTCTTGAAAACAATGTTTAATGCCATTCATAAGAGTTTTCCAACTAGCCTCAGACACGAGGCTGTGGAGTCGGTGCGCAAAGCCTATTATTGTAATGTCCGACTCAGAAATAGTTGATGTATATTAATTAGTAGGCCTAATAACAAAGTGACGCCAGTAAATGCTCCAATAGGCCTACATATTACTTTATGGGAAGCTTTTTGGCATCGAGAATTTGTATCTAATTCAATTTGTCCATTCAAAATACAAATTTTGGTCCTATATGTAATATAAAAGTATAACATTGTTATAATACTATAAGTTTTTATTTTGAAGTCTGAGTGGGTACATGGCCCCAACCCCACAACTATGATTCAGATTCCACAGCCCTCAAGTAAAACACACCATTTTATAATTTATACTTAGAATGGTGGTTCAGTAGTCATCAAAAAACAATAGACTCTATTAGCTCTTATAGATGATGTCCATGAATGTAAGGTAGTGGGCAACATAGAGCTTGAGGAGGCCTATATTCTATGCCTTAGCGAGGAAAACTACAGTAGCCCCATGACTTCTTTGGTGCTGACTGACAGCTCACAGCTGACTTCTGACAGTCAACATTTAGGTATATATCTAAATTTTGACTGTCAGGAGTGACAGCTGCTAAACACATGTTTTTGCAGATCATATGGTTCGGCGTAGAGATACGTAATTTGGTCTGGTAACTTTTCAAAGCTGTCAGTCAGCACCAAAGAAGCCATGGGACTACTGTAGAACATAACCACATATTGTGTCTATCCACACACACAACATCCTCAGAGACAGTTCAGTGCAGTTCTTCACTGCACATGTCCGCCTCGTTGCTAATGCGGGTGCATTGTAGAGAGATGAGTCAAGTAGAGAGTTCAAATAGCCTATAGCCCATGTCTTAAGAAATATGCTGGTGAATTTCTTTGAAAATGTGCCTTTATTATTTTGTGTTTTTAAATTGGTTGAGCCTAGTATAAATATCTAATGAGCATACATGTAGGATCGTAGTAAAATAACGGGAGTGGTTTGCATCTTACAACATTTTACAGATTTATTGTTTGCATATTATGTATATTGCAATGCAAAATATATTCTTATTTTTATATAGCCTACACTCTAACAATAAAATGGTGAATCGAATAATAACAATAGTAAGATTGTAGGTCTCCTAGTATTAGAACATTAAAATAATTGTAACAGAAGAACATTTAATTATTTAAGCCAAAGGAGTGGAAATATCCCAACAGCCACCAAAAGTATCGTTGACCTCAATGGTTTTGGGATAATAGTCTAATTGCTTCAGTACTTGATAGTGGGTTCAAACCCCACCGGGGCCAACAAGTTTTTATTGAGCATAAAACTCTGTAGCACAACTTCCTTTGGAGGGGAAGTAAGACCATTGATCCCATGTCAATTGTGGTGTGCAAAAACAACCCCTGGAAGGTTGGGAAAATATGTTTACTGGCAAAATTGGTAGAACTTTTGCTCTAGCTAACAGAAATTATTGTATCCTGATTATTAATCGGTTTAGAAAGTGCAAGTTAAATAACGTACCTCAAATTACTAATGTAAAACTGTTAGAGGATGTGCAAGTGTGTTTTTGTTTGGAGGGTAAAATATTAAGATAGTTAACGATTTTCAAGAAATTTGTCTGTTGCGAAATAGAGCAATGTCTGGTCAGTGCAGAAGATTACTGGGCATTAATTGGCTCTATAATATAGGCCTACATAAGGCTTTGATTGTACAATTTTACAGATTTTTCAACAATATTTGTTCCTGCATCACTTAGGTGTGTTTGGTTTTGAAATAAGCATTTGGGGCTCTAGCAAAAAAAAAAAAGCTTAAATTTAATATCTTTGGATTCCCCGCAATATTGTGAATGCAAGGCTAGTATTAAATTTGTAATTTTCAAGTCTTTTAGAGTGAAGAAACTAGCCTAAACGGTATGGTTCTTATGTTTTGTCCCCTTTATCTTATTTATTTGATCAAAGAAATTTAAAAAAGAAATGTGAATACCTAGCTATTTAAGATGCCTACCAACCTATTACTAGAAAATTAACAATTACAACTTATTAATATCATTATTAGATTCACCTTGTTGTTGTGTATTAAAAATAAAATAACATATTTTATTATTGTTAAAGGTAAACTTATATGTCAAAAAATTGGTCATATGAATCATATCATTGGCCAATAAATAAATAAATTGAAATTACATAGGATATTTTATTTGTGTTCGATAATTTTGGTTTATTCTGCTTTTAGCTCTCGAAATTAAACCGGCGTTTTTCTGAAGAAGGAATAACAAATCTAACTTAGGTGAACTGAATTTGAGTACAATATGGTACTCCAAGAGCACTATTGTTTGATAATTACTAATACTCATGTTGTTAGGACTGGCCGTTACCATTGTTGTTTGAAGCTAGGCCTAATTATTTCAATTTACAATATAAAATTGGCAGTGGATTCCTTTTAATTTAAGTATTAAACCTACCAAAACAAAAAAAGTATTGAATTTTGATTTATTAAGTAAATTTGATAAATTGTACAAAAATAACATAACTGTCCGCAGGTTTGGGACTGAGTGTGTTAATTCTACAACTCATAAACAAAAAATATTTAGAAACATAAAAGACTTACGTACCCGTAAACACTTAATAATATTTGATATTTTAAAAACAACAAAACATATCACTACAAGGCTGTGTCCAATTTCATAAACTCTTACAACAATATCGACTTATTCATTTATTTAAATACCAATATGAATTATGAACAACTATAAACTTAAGAATTTGATTTATCAATTCTAAATTATTTGAATTTAATAAAAAGATATTAATCATCAAACCAAGTTTCGTTACTCATTTATTTAAATATAAAAACGCTATTTGAAGCCTCTACATTCGAACGAGCCTTCTATAATTCAAAATCCGATACTAGTAGCGCTAGCGGCGCCATTGTGTTGACAGTCAACAACAGGTTAGGTGCTCGGTTTCGATACAAAGAGTTTACTCGCGGCGTGTGCTCTAATCTACAGTTCTATGTGTTTGTGTGTATCCTTTTTAAAACGTCCTGAACTTATTTAATATGTCTGAGCGATTTAAAGTGACAAAATCAGAAGACCCTAACAATTTTCCAAATTATGGTTCTACTACCGGCTTGGAAGCAGACGACGTTCAGGGCAAGCAGACGGAAGATTCAGATGTCAAACAACACGGGACCTCTTTGGAAGAAACGATCGGTAGGAACAAACAAATTATTTTGGCACTATCCTATACAAAAAAATATATCTTAATACATTTTATACTTCTTTCTCTCTATTTTAGTAGAACATAAGTTATTAACTGTTAAGTACCTTTAGTTATTAATGATGATTACTTTTAAAAAAGTATTTAAATTCAAAATTAATAATGATGCTCTTTTTCTTTCATTCCTAATAAGTAAACATATTACCTATTGAATGAGTATGCTATGAACATGTTATAGTAAATTATCGACTGAGTAACCATTAAGATATTCATAGGCATGCTCATAGTGAGAATAAAATGATTACATAATATTTTATTATTTTATTTATTTCACAATTTAGTATTCAAATCAAAATGATAATATTCTGATTTATTTATATATTAAATATATTATTTGTTGTATACATTCCATAATTATTTGTAGACATATGAAAACTTGGATAGGCTAAGTTAATTTATTCTAATAAATTAAAAATAACATCTAGACATGAGAATTGAACCCGGGACCTTTGGTTTGGCGCGTTATTGAGCTATACATTGATCGTTCCATGCTCAGGGTTACTCTTCACTCATAATTTAAGGCAGAGTCTGTGATGGACGTGTAGATATTATCGGCTATTATGACAGCAAGCGGCGACTCAGTCGTGGATTTACGGTGCTAATAGTACAACAATTTGTACATTCCAAGCGAATCAAGATAGAATAGGTTATGTTATAATTATTTTGCATCGGTGTGTAAAACTAATGTATTCGAATATGATTCAGACAAAGCGGACGCCTGTGATTATAACTTTCACTCTCCAATCCCTTTTATATATAATATACTTGTATAGCATTGCTTTATTCAATGTTAAATTCATTTAGATAAATATTAGTTCCCAATTTTAAATTCAAAGTCTCTTAATGGTTATAATCTAAACGTATGTATAGTTATTCCTGCTTTCTTATTATATCGAGCCTACATTTTAGATTAACTAGTTCTACTTTCAATTGACCACACAGGTAAATTAAATACTATAGATATATTTTTTAATAGCTGTCAACATTTACACCAAAATCTATATTACCGGCCATACATAAAAATAGATCAAGAAACTGTAATAATTGTTAATCAAGATGTATCGATTACAGTACATTGTCAAGCTAACAAAAAAAGCAGCCTCTTCCATGGTCAGTAATCTTATGGTTCCCCAAACAACAATCAATGACAGCTGAAATAACAAAAATCTGAGTGATTCCTTTTTTTCCAAAGAATATTTCAGATTGCGAATCGCCCTAACATGCCAACCATCAAATATGGTTATCACTAAAAATGTATTTAAAATCCTTACCCAAATAAATATAGTATTATGTTAAAATGTGGGTCTTACAATAACATAGTCCCGAGTCATCTAGGTTGGCTATGGTATATATGGTGTCTTTGGTATCTAGTATCTATAGAAATATCAGAAATTAACAAATGTTTCTAAGTCTAGTTCCATTATTCATACAATACGCCAACTCCTGTGATCGGCAGCTGGTTCGTTTAGCTAAAAATGTAAATACCTATTAAATTTAATAAATAACACAGCAACGATATGATGTATGTTGACCGAAAAAAATATGTTTGTATTTTCTATATACTTTTTCTTGCCAGAATCCTATTTTTTTAAACTTATTTTTTAATTAGCCTACTTTCTACTACCAACTTTGATTTAAAATCACTAAAACTTGGCATTCTAGAAATATATTGCATTTTATTGATTTATTAGCTATAAAATTAACCCAAAATGTTATCGAACGCTTTCATTAATAACTTACTTCCACGTGGATTAATATATATATATAACTTATCTCTCTTTATACTACAAATCAAACGGACAAAGATTGTAAATACAATTCGAACAATGTAGTATGACGAGTCTCCACTTTTCAAATAACGAGCTTCCTCTGAAACCCAGAATGTACTACAGCTTACAATCTGAACCACCACACCACACACAAGCTATTGAATGAATAAAACAATTGAACAATACAAAGTCGAACCCGGTACGTCTTGCGTGGCGCGTCATTGTTCTTATCACAGTGCCCTCCAAAATCGCCCCATTATCAGTCATAATCAGTGGCGGCTCAGAGCTAAAATTAGTGGGGATGTGCTCCAGAAAATGTTTAACCTTGTTTTAAAATTGTGCGAAAGGAAAAAAAACATGTATAAAAAGAAAATTTATTCATGAACTTGATAAAATCTTAACAAAAAAAAACAACCTTTTTTTAAATTACTTTAACTTAAATTGTTACAGTACAAGCTTGATCTATTCTTCTTGTTTTAATTTGCGCAACAGGTTCAATAATGTTCTCCTTGATCCTGGATGACAATTGAGGATATTTTTCTCCATTGAAAGTACTGCAGGCGCAGTTAGTCTTTCTGTTAAATAAAATAACCTAAAACATATAAACCAAAAGAATAGTAAGAAGCGGTGCTTAATAAAAAAATAAATAATAGTAAGCATGGGCGGCCATAACTGGCCGATAGAGGGGGCGCTAAGCTCCTTAACACACTGTCCACTAACCGGCCCCGAGATGTTGCGGTCAGTGCACCTGGCTACAAGTCTAGGGATCACGGGTTTGATTCACAACTGATAACAAGGGTATTTTTCCTAAAGGGAGAATTATACCAACGGTCACCAGGATTTGGTTAATTAGGATCAAGTTAGGTTTAAGTGTTTCCACTGGTTACACACCCTCATACTCTCTATCACCCTCATACTCACTACCACCCTCATACTCTCTATCACCCTCATACTCACTATCACCATCATACTGACTATCACCCTGATACTCACTATCACATTCATACTCA
>CABEEJ010005653.1:0-37482 GCA_901482245.1 Timema douglasi | reverse complement strand
GTCCCGGCAACGTGAGTCGCGGTGGGAGGCAAAGGAACTGTCCCGGCAACGTGAGTCGCGGTGGGAGGCAAAGGAACTGTCCCGGCAACGTGAGTCGCGGTGGGAGGCAGGGGAACAGTCCCGGCACCGTGAGTCGCGATGGGAGGTAAGGGATAGTTGCGGAAGGATAGGGAGTGACGATGAAAATGCTCTTTCCAAAATAATGACAATTTATTAATGCTCTTTCGTAACGGTGGTTCCCCAGGGTGGGTCACCACTAAAAAACAGCTCCATAAATCGTGTTATATACCCTCCACTGCTGCCTGGCCTTGTCCAATGGGGGAAACATGGGCTTCCCATTGGTTTGGGAAAACGTGAGAGACAGTGTCCTTCACGCGAGCCAATAGCGAGCGCTGGCGCTGTGTACTGAGGTGGAGTCGTCACGGACGGCTCAGAGAACAAGGACTGTGGGCCGGTCCAGGCAGTAGGGAGGGCGGTTGGAGCGGCCGGTGCAAGTGCGGAGGAGAGATACACGGGCCGACTGAACAGTGAGGTACATCAAAGTAAGTGGGTTTGGATTAGATATTGTGGCTATACAAGAGGTTAGATGGCTAAGAGATGTTAGGGAAGAATCTGATAAAAATATATATATATATATATATATATATATTTTTTTTAGGAACGGACACACATAGCTTAGGCACAAGTTTTCTTATCTACAGAAAGTGTATGTCAACAGTTAAGGACATAAATTTAATCAACAATAGGATATCAAGAATAGTGGTAGCAGGGAGTTGGCATAATGTGGTCATCATCAATGTACATTGTCCTACAGAAGACAAAGATGACATAGTAAAGGATAATTTCTATGAGGAGTTAGAACACTTGTTTGACCAGATCTCAGCCTATCACATGAAATTGTGTTAGCCGATTTTAATGCAAAGATAGGGAAGGAAGAATTCTTTAGGCCTACAATAGGAAAGGAAAGCTTGGACTTTAATGCAAAGATAAGGAAGGAAGAATTCCTTACGCCTACAATAGGAAAGGAAAGCTTGCATGACATCAGTAATGATATTTTGGAATAAGATTGATAAGTTTTGTCTTGTCACAGAACATTATTGTGAAAAGTACTTGTTTCACTCATAAGAATAATTATAAATATAATTGGGAATACACATAATCAAATAGATTACCTGCTGATAAATAAAATATGTCATACAAGCTTACTGGATGTTAGGTCATACAGGGGCACAGAACGCGATTCAGACCACTACTTGGTAGCAAAACTTAGGAAACATCTGTCAGTAACAAGGGAAATCAAGCAGCCAAGCTAGAAAGAGGAAACATCTGTCAGTAACAAGGGAAATCAAGCGGCCAAGCTAGAAAGATATGATGTATAAATCTGACATATCGTGAATGTAGGAATAGATATCAAAATGAAATTTTAAATAGGTTTGCTGCCCTAGAGTACTCACAAAGGATAAGGAGGAAACCGAGGGACAGTGGGAAATTGTCAGGAATAATATTAGAAATGCCCTGAAGAGTAGTTGAAGGTCTTTGCAAAAAAATAGGAGGAAGAAACCATGGTCTGACAACGAATTTTCAAAATTAATGGATGAGAGTAGGGAAGCAAAAATACATTGGTTAGAAATTTCTAGTGAATTGAGCTTAAACGCATTTAGCAATGCAAAAAGCAAGTCCAGTTTTTTTATTCAGAAATAAAAAGAGAGAGTATTTAAAGGGTAACACCAGCCAGATAGAAACTTAATTTGGGTATTAACGAATATAGGAAAAGTTATAAGGCTAGGGCAATTTATTGAAAGATGAGAATGGTAGCCTGATGGCAGATACAAGCGAGGTTTTTAGTAGATGGAACTACCACTTCAGGCATAGTTTGAATGTGCAATAATAATACGAATTGGGCGAGGATGTTGAAATCCATACTGCTGAACCACTAGTCCCAGATCCAAGTCGTAGTGAAGTGAAATAAGCTATTAGGAAGTTAGAGAACCATAAGTCTCCAGGTATAGATACAATTCCAGAGAATTAATAAAGGGAGGTTGTGAAAAGCTAGTTTTATAAATTCATAAATTGATGTTGCATATGGAACCATCGGTTACTACCACAAGATAGGAAGGGAGGTAGGTTTTATATTACCCATTTTCAAAAAGGGGGATAAAACTAAGTGCAATGACTATATAGGTATTTCACTACTACCAAGATGTTAAATAAAATAATCTTACATAATTGTAATGAGATTGACACCATATGCAGATAAAATAAGTGGGGACCATCAGTGTGAATTTCGACAAAATAGATCAACAACGGATCAGATTTTTACTATTTGGCAAATATGGGGAGGGGGGGAATACAACATGACATTTCATCAATTATATATAGGTTTTAAGAAGGCCTACAATTCAGGTAAAGGAAATCAATTATATAAAACTTAAGTTATGTTCGGCATACCCAAAAAATTTATCAAACTGATTGAGGTATATTTGGCTTATATGCGTGGCAAGGTACTGGTTGGGTGCCACTTATCAGATACTTTTGAAATACATAATGGATTGAAACAAGGAGATCCACTTTCCCCATTAATTTTTTACTTTTTAATCTAACTTTATAGTATGCTCTTAAGGTAATGCAAGAGTAGGTAGGGGTTGACAAACGATACATTGCAACTATTAAGATATACAGTTTATTTTGCTTTGTTGAACAATAATAAGGAATCTGTTGCAAAAAATGCAGAAATTATACTAGGAGCTAATAATGAAATTGGTTAAGAAGTGAATGCTGGGAAGAATTAGGGCCAGTTTTATAGTCAGATTGAGTATGCCTCAAGTGTGGCGCTACACCAAATTCATGATGACACCGATCTAAACTCAAATGGAATGGCCAGTTTTGTATATGAAACTGGCCCATTCCATTCTGATCTGAGAACACAGATTGGGAATGATAATTTATAGATTACTGTGAACAACATATCATTTGACAGGGTTAATGAGTTTAAATATTAAGGAACAATTTTAATTAGCAATAAAGATATTAGATTGGAAATTAGGAAAAGAATACAGGTAGGAAATGCATGCTATTACTCTGTCGGTGTGTTGTTGGCATTTCACCTGCCGTCCAGGGATGTAAAACTAGAATATACAAGAAAATAATTTTACCGTTTGTTTCCTATTGGGTGTGAAATGTGGTTTATTATCTTACATGACAAAAACACATTTAGGGTGTTCGAGAACAAGTTGCTAAGGAAAAGCGATCTTCAATAATCTTCAACTGAATGTATTTTTCCTTAGACAAAGTGAGTCTTCTATCAAATTTATCATCAATTTTTATAGCATATTTTTCTCCTAGCTCTGTGTGTTTGTGCTTAGGGATATGCGCTGCACACATGGAAAAGTGACGCATTTCACCTTTCAACAGCTGACTTCTGAAAAGCTTCAACTTGATTTTGAAAGCCTTCACTACTGCAAAAAGTTAAAATATAAGCTTAATGTTTCCCTGAAGTTGAGTGCTATGGTTATTTAGATGTATTGCAATGTCACAAAAGAATAAAAGAACATGATTCCAGTACTCATCTTCAAGCTTAGGATATTGTCTTGGTTCTTGTCCTAAAAAATTTGGCTACTTCCTTTTTCAAGGCAATAAAATGCTTTAGCACTCGTCCTCGACTCAACCACCTCAGTTTTGTGGTAAAGTAGGTCATTACACTTGTCGTCTACCTCTGTTAGAAAAGCTCAGAATGTTTTATGTTTCAGTCCCCTAGAATGAAAGTAGGTAACAATAGAAATTACCACTAACATTAGATGATCAAATTTAAAAGGCTTCGCTACACAGAACTTGAAGATATATTATACATTAATGTTAGGCTATTTGTCTACTGATAAATTGTTCAATAAGAGTAATCGCTCTAACATTTTTTCTGCACATTGCCATAGTACCATCAGTACAAATGTCCACCAAGATTGCAAAACCTATTCTCAACTTATCATCCACACACTATATTACTTCACTGGATATTTATTTTCCAGTTGTCCAGCTTGTCATGGAGCACATGCCAACAAGATCTTAAATAATTTTGAATTTCCCATTAACACCTCAACAGCTGTGTCCTTCACATCTATGCTTTTGTCCATTTCTAGAGTAAAAACAGAATTCATTGACTTTCTGCTTCAATTGATCAGGTAAGATTGGTGGAAATGTTTACCATGCTCCTCTGTACAGCTGTGTGTGATATTTTCAAAAATGTCCCTCTTTTCTGGGCATAGCCTAAAACAGCAATCAATATGCATTTCTTTATAAAGTCCTTCTAAGTATAACTTTTTCCAGCACCAGCAAGTTGCCTTAAAATTTCAACACTTACCTTGGTGGCCGCCTTTTATTGGTGTTCGCTTTCTTTAAAATCTATTCTGTACCAAAACATGTCACAAAATTTGCTGCTTTAGTTTTATTTTCAATTTCAATTTGGTAACTTGAGGATGTTCGTCTCAAAGTGCCGCCGAATATAATATATCATGTTAACGGATACTGTTTCACAACACGGGGTGTATCATTTTGTCTCGGAACACAGTAAACAAATATGAATCTGTCCATTACGTTTTAAAAGAGCTGTTCTCAAATTTCAACTTTCTTTTTTTATTTTCACCCATTGCAGCTGTAGTTATTGCTTGATTTAGGATAGCAAAACGTAAAATAACTTGAAAAATCCAGCATAGCAATAATGTAGTGAGAAAATAAGGTGACAAGTGACCCTGGCATGTAGTTCCCATTGACTGACAGGTAGCAATAAACAAGCCCTGCCTCAAACACTACTTGCCTTCTCCTCAGCTAGAGGGAAAAGCCGATTCTTATTCCACAAGGTCAAGTCTTCATTCATGTATAACTAGTCTTAAACACTATCAATTATTTTGTCAATCGAATAACACATTTTTGGATCAATAATGTCTGATTAAGAATGAACCTTTGAAATTGCTTGGAACCTTAAAATCCAATATGAGTAATAATAATTATTATAATTATTTCAATTCAATTTCAATTTCCTTTACTATAGTGCTGGCCAACAGTTGTTAGACCTTTAACAGGCCAGCACTAAAAAGTACACAAGTACCTTACAAATAAATATAATTACACGAGAAAATAAGATAAACAATAATAGCTAAATAATTATATATACTAATAAATAGTTATGGAAAAATAGTAAATAATAATGATAATAATAAAAAAATAGCAATAATAACAAATAACTAAAGAGTAGTAAAGCATACATATTTTAAAATAAGCAATAATGATGATGATTATAATAATAAATTATTGTTAAAAATAATAATAACAATAATAATAATACTAATAATAGATAATTGACAAGCAACACAACTTTTTTCATTAATTTTACTTAAAATTTCTAAAACATAACCTTTCTCAAACCTTGTTTTCATTTGGCAATTCAAGTCAGATTAAAAATCAACAAGCTCTATAAGTTTTTAAATGATTTATTAAGGGGCCGGTCAACACTCGTTCACCCATAAAAATATGGTATTAAAAAATAAAAGACTGACAAAACCGTTCAAGGGATTTGAAATCGGTTTTCACCAATGAAAAGGAATATATATTATCTAGAAAGAAGACTGTATAACTTTTACAACTCATACTAATTAAATTATACAATGAAAACTATCACATTTTCAGCCTCAAACTATTTTGCTAATAATGACTTTATTAAGTGAAATATTCAAAATTTAATTTTTTTATATAAAGCAGCACTATTTTTACTTCAATTTTCTTGGATTAAATTTTTTAAATAATGTTATATTTTTTATATAATTTTAAAATGAATGATTACTTTAACATGATTAATATGGATGTAAGTATTAATGTTGGAAAAAGAAGAAATCACAAAGCTAGATAATATTTTTCTCCTTGTTTTAGCTATTTATTTATAAAATTAACATTTTAAATAGTTTGGTAACTGTAGTGTAACGCTGCTTGTAGGAATACCAGGAACTGTGTGTACCATTTGGAAATTTACTAGGGTCTTCGATTTACAGCGTTGTCACGATTGTTTTAGAAGTGACGAAACAACCCATTTATTCCAATATTGGGAAGCTTTAAAATTATGTTCCCACTATTTTAAATCAGAAATAGGATTCATCGTATTCGCCTGAGAGGGGTAGGCACACAATTTAAGCATCGATATTTAAGGTGCAAGAATAGTCAGAAAGAAATCCACAAACCTCTTGTAATTTTAAAACGTTCATGGGCTGAGATATTCTTGTCCGTTTGTGCTGTGTGTATATGTGTGTGTGTGTTCCTTTCCTCTCTCTTTGCTTAGTTCAACCCCCATCCCCTTTGAAAGGTAATATTGTAGTTTAGGCTGAGACCTAAAGTTGACCGTAGGAACAGGAAAATAATTATTGATTAAAACCAATTTTTAAAATATATTCGTTGCACATGGTGGGCACATAACTGAATATTATTTTTTTAACACATTAATTGAAAATATTTTTTTTATATTTTCTAATTACCTTGCCTTACTAACTGTTCACATTGAATAAATAGTTCATATTGTTGTATTCAAAAACAAATTAGCATATAATCCGAACTCAAAAATATGGATGCACATTAGTTAATAATAGTAAATCTTTATGATTGAATACAGGCTATTTTCGTTTTCAAACTATCTAATTTTACTGAACTAAACATTATTTAGAATAATATTGATTAAAAATATTAGCCTTTTTTCTTTCTCATAGGCTAAAGAAATTATGATAATCATCGAAATTTTCGGTCTCAAGATTATGATGGTTTTAGCGTTCTATGTGGTCCCAAACTGAAAACAATTGAATCCTATATATATATCTGTTTACATTAGACTTGTAAAACTTTTAAGGCACAATAATAGAAAAATATACTGTTTAAACAGTTTTACAAAGTAAAATTGATAAAACCTAATCAATTTACTCATGCAAATTTTAGATTAGTTAAACAAATACAAGCTTGAGTTGTGAAGACAGTTTTAGAGATGATCTTAAAGTATACATAGACACCCTATCCTTAAATAAACATATTTTACATTATATAATTATAAGCAGCACCCAGAAATAATAAAAAAATGCCTGGGCCGATGGTGATAACCGATCCGATTTATCAGCCAAGGATAATTGGTTTTTTATCAAGCCGATATTTTATGCCGATAATTCAAAATATATAGATACATTTTAAATTCTCAAGTCATAAAAAATAATTCATAGTTCAAACAAAAATATTAAATACAGTCTCTTGCACGCAAACATGAATTCTTTAATTCTGCGTCTGATATTATATTTTATAATAAACAGCAAAACCAACATTTTAAACAAAATAAGCCATTCAATTTTATTTACCTTAAGACTTATTTCACATTATGAAATACTTGATAAGATATATTAAAGAGAAAGATTTCCTCAAGTAACAAAGTTAAACACTACCAAAAACAATATTAGGTGGAAAAGTATGATTTTATTTGTTGTGGATTTATTAAAAAAAATAAAAATGCATCATATTATAGCTATAGGTAATGTAGTTCTAATTGAATACAAGTTGTATACCAACCTAATATGAAATATTACCTACATCTTTCAGTACAAGCTGAGGCACACAGCATTATGCTTTCTATTTAAATAATTTTTGTTTTGGATTTGAGTTATTTATATTTTATACACCCCTTATTTTTTTCGTTGGCTGAACTAACCAAACTATATTTTATATAAGTAACTGTAACTTATTCACACAGCAAAAACAAGGAATACGTCCAAGATAATGTATCATTGTTGTACTATTGTATACTCTAAGGACTAGTTGCTAGCTTCACAGAACCGCGTTCAGTAAACATGTGTGTATTTTAATTCATTTGTAATTATTTACATTCTTGTTTATTATGACAGTGCAGTAGGCCTAACATTAAAATATATATAACCAACTTTAACATTTAAAAGTTTAATTCAAATTGTTATCCAACTACTACTATCCTGAAAATTATAATAGTAGCAAAATCATATAATTCTTGTTTTTGAGTATTGTTACTGTAGACTTTTGTAACATTGCATAAAAAAACTAAATCAGCATCGGTTACCGGCAATATTGGCAACAAAATATCGGCATCGACAATATGTGCAAAAGGGCTTATCAGTTCAGCCCTAAAACAATGTATACATTATACAACTAGCCCTAAGAAAATTTACTCGCTATTTTGAATACACATCACATGGACCGAAATAAATTTTTAAGGAAATAAAAAAGATTTTTGCCAAATAGTGTGAAGACAATAACACTATATGTTGTGTAAAAAACATGAATAGCCAACATAAGTAATTTGATACGAAATTATTTCTTTTAGCACTGTGTCTTAGTACCCATTTGAGTTATATGTTTATGTACTTATTACGCTAATGGTTTTAGGAACTAGGAAGGTTATATTTATAGGAAGTGTACCCACATTTGTGAGGAGGGAAAGTGAGAACCCTTTTGGAAAAAACAAACAAATTGAGTACACTTGACCAAGATACTAACCTCGATCTCCCCGTCATCATCAGTCTAGTATACTGCAGGAGTTGCGTGTTATACCATGCGGCCAGCAATGTGGGCGACATGAAATTAAATGTGTCACTTGAACATTTCACCAATAGTAGCTTCCATTATCTTTTTTAGCCACAGGTAAACAATTAAAATAAAATCAATACATGAGATAGTAAAGTAAATAAATGGTACGGCACAACTGCACAAACTTTCTCATATTATGTAAGTATTATAGCGTCAAAGATAATTTTCAAAAATTAGTTTTGAGTAAGCTATTCTTAGGTATGTTTTCCTCATCAAAACAAACAAATCATCTTGTTACTCACAATAAACACCCTTTATTAATACATTTTGAACCAAATTGTTCAAATTTGGCTGTTTAACAAAATTTAAATTGTCAAAAATAAATTATTTGTAAACTACCTAAAATTATTTGCTATCATGTTATCATGAAAAACTAAAAATTTTAATTCAATTGTCAAAATCAATTTCAAAAAAATTTAAATTTTATATCATTAATCGCATCTAAACAACCCTTAGATCAATTTATTTAAGATAAATAAATTTATATATTTGTATTGATAATGCAAAATAGTCTCCCATTTTCAATTTTGAACCTAATCATTAGAACCATTTTAAAAAAAAATCTAACTTTACAAAACTCAGTAATTAGCTAACTACTATTACTAAATGATTTATTTAGAAAGATATATATATATAAAACTTTATAAAGTAAAAAGCTTAACAATTACCCATTTTGAACCAAATTACTAAAGCCATCTTTTAAAATATTAATATTTCAAAAATAAAAGTCATCAGTAAACTACTGGCTGAATTTCTCCCCCAAAAACAAGTATATATCTTTATATGTCATCCTCATGAGTAATGAGGTTGATTGGATAAAACTAGGTCAATATATCAATAGGTGACGTACTTTAGAAAGTGAAGCAATGAACTCTCGAGTTCCTAAGATCATAGAGTAAGTAAGTATTACTTTCTAATACTAAGTCATATTTAAAAAATATTTATATTATCAGGATAAAATAGTTAACTTTTTTGCTATAATTATAAATTAAACTAAACAACCTGAATGGGTAGTAAGACTCGGTGATAAAAAGAATACAAAAATGAAAAGTTTATTGATAAAGTATTTTGTATGAAATATGAGTACTATTTTGTTCTTATTCATACTGCTTTAAATAATTATCGTGAAGTATTTTTCAATTCTTTTGCGATTTTAGTTTTCAAGCTTGTCTATGACAGAGCTATGTCAATATTACCCAACCTAACAAAACAGAACCTTCAATTTGTAAATGCATGAAATGTTAGACTTTACTCTCGCAAGAGACTGGACTTATGATGACGGGGAGATTGAGGTTTGAATTCTAGTCATAACTTCCTTTGTACTTACATAAAAGCCTTGTGAACTTTCATTTATTCATTATTTACTGTTGATACAGTTGATAGCTTACATATTCGAGTGACCCAAGATGTTACAAAGACATAATCTATGCATAGATCTCTAGCCCCCCCCCCCAGGCATAAGACCTGCCCGGGCTACACACACACTTGTAATTAATATTCAAATGGTGTGTAAAGATGGTGAAGGTGAAGTTTAGAGAAAGTGTTCTTATATTTATGTGGAGGAATAGTGATAATCTGTTTAGGAAATGACACTCATTAAATCCTTCCGGGATTCGAATGTGGACCTTGCCGTAAACAGCAAATCAGACTAGAGGAACTTGACGTTCATTGCTTGGAGGTAGAGTGGGAAACATAAAAAAAACTCTTTGTAGACACACGTTTGGGCAGAATTTGATGTCTGACCTCCCCATCACTGGCAAACCACACCATACCCCAATTTGATTACAAATGAACATATCTGAGAGCTAGAAAACTTCCAATTTGTGTATGCTATGGCCAAGGATGAAGTTCAATGAAAGACCAAACCCGTTGACAAATGCATTTCCTTCTATTTGTGACAATCTTAGCAATCTTAGGTACTCTCCCCTAATAGCCCCCGTCAAGGTTAAGTACAAGTTTAGACTCAACCCTTTTCAATACAGAGGTGATTGCTACCTGCGATAAAGATTTCAGAGGATTATAGCTTTGTTAACTCAAGTCTCACTCTTTGGATGTATGAAGGGAAGGGGAATGGGCTCTAAAGTTCCGATAACTCTTGCAATGCTATGGGCTAACTGAGCCGTCGAAGACAAAGTATAACTCAATGGGTTTCTTCTGATACCGTAAATGGGCTGGCGCTGATGTGACTCTTCACTTCCAACGACCATTGACCAGGTCCTTAATTATAATCACATTTTAATCATAAGGTCCACTTCCCAAGAATACAAATGATTGTATATAATCAATTTGGGGACGTTTGTTTGATAAGTAATAAAATAAATAAGAGCCTACAGCTACTGAATGCCAGAATTTTTGTCATGTAATGTTTATTATTAGGCTTGTAAGCTTAATTAAAAAAATATATATAAATGAGTAAAAAATGACATAATAAACCCACGGAGAGAGGAATGCAAACAATGTAAGAGCATAATTATTTTAAGGTGTATTCTGGAAAGAGGTTAACCCACGCTTGTACATTTCCTTGGAAGTCAAGAGTGTTGGGTTGCCTTCCTGCTGAGAGTAGCATATAGCTCATATAGCTTGCATACTGTTGACAATTGAGCACGGTGTGACTGTCGGACCTTCCTGGCTTGTTGGATATCGAGGTCAGCAAATTTAAGTAACAATACCTTGTATAGTGATTGGTTGATTAAAAGTAGGGGCGGAGCTTCACCCCAGTTGAAGAGAAGCCATGCTGGTTCATGAAAGTTGGCATCTAGCAACGACTGACTAGACCACGGAGGGAATAAAATGTAATCTGGTGGTTCCCCCTCACCGGAGGGTCGAACGCGGGTCTATAGAAAGGTTTGCGAGTCCTGCTATCGTGCCTGTTCCCTCGTCACGGGAGATCTACCTGGTTACTTATGTAGTAGTTTAGTTATCTGAATAGATTAATAAATATACATTATTGGACTAACACTCGAGTCTCACTCCCCACGAAAACCACCCAATTCAACCCCTACCTTTCGGGGTCCATCTCAACCATGTAAGTCCCTAAGGTGCCGCTGTAGTGTTGTAGTTAGGGTTAGCTACCAGCCACCCAAATAAAAGTGGGGACTTTATAATAAAATAAAAAAATAATCTTAATGTATCCATCTGACCTCTGGGCTAAGTAGGTAGTGCTAACCATTATATCAAACTTGCAAATATCAGGTTTTAGTGCATGTAAATCCATACCTTATATAATTGAATTTACAACACTCATTTAATTATAAAACATGTGTTGGCTGCCTCTACATAGCTGCTAATATTAAAGCAAAAAATTAGTTTTTTATTTTCACAAAAAATAGTGAGAATCCTTATGTAAACTTGTGAAAAGCTTAATGTTCATTAACAAGGCCAGTATTATGTTTCTAAGGGAATACAACATGCTTAAATTATGACACAAAAACATTTTGACTGTTATCAATTGAGTAGAATTTGAACCATGAATGATCATCTGCCTAGAACTAAGATACGAACCAGGCCCTGCAAAATAGAAGATTTAGTATGCCTAGGCCTGGCCATTTCTCATCACAACGCTAAAACTTATTGTCTACACCCTTTACTGATCAAACATTATTTCTAAGCATATACAAATATGACACTCTATAGAAAAAACAAGCACACTTTTTGTGATTTTGTGAGCCCTGGTAAATATTATTTTTACCAACAATCCAATAAAACTAACAAAAGTCGCATTAGCAAATTAATAAATAAATAAATACAATTATGTGTATTTAAAGTTATTGACTTGAGCCTTAATTTAGGTCTTTAATGTGTTCTTATTTTTTAAGTCTTTAATGTGGTAATATTTAACTACAAACTGAGTACAGTGTTCCTGCAAATTATGTGAATCAAATCTGTTTGTACTAGAAATAATAATAAAAAAGTTTGAAAATTTGTTGCATATAGTTAAAAATTGTGAACAAACACAGAATTAAAGGGATAACTCTGCAGATATTAAATTGAAAACTAAAATCAACTAAAATATTGTGAAACAATAGCCGAAGCTATCATTTATGCATTCTAGTGAGGATAACACCATTTAGATATCATATTCCGAAAATTGAAAAATGACACCTGGACACGGGTCCCTAGTTCGATTCCCGTGTCCAGGTGTCATTTTTCAATTTTCAGAATATGATATAAAATATTGTGTTCGACACACAAACAGCAGAGTATAAGATGTTATATTTATAGGGAGAAAGAAAGAGTAAACTCACATCTTGACCTTGAGAATTACAATTAGTCTATTGATTCGCTGACTAGCTGATTTATTTACATAATTTTAGGGAATGCCATGCCTCCACCGTGGTTCGGATTCCGCGTTAAACTGTAGGTCCTTCATTTCATCTCACAATCACCCTACCATTACACATTAGCGTAAGTGCGTATAAACCGAACGGGTAGTAAGACGCGGTGCTAACAATAATAATGATAATACATAATTTTAAAGTTACATTTTTTTTGAGTGAATATGTAAAATTAATTTCAAAAATATGATTAAATTCCCTGACTTTTCCCTAACAAAGCTAATTTCCTGAGAAAACTTAGTTTTACAGATTGCTGGACACCGTGATACCATTGGCATTTTAAATAACATGCACACAAATAATTTGTAAAGATTAATATAAGAAAGCCTTCGTTCTGAGATCTAGATTGTTCCTTATTGTACTAAAAGGCATTATTGAATTTCTGTGAAATTTACATATATGTTAAAAACAGCAGGATTTGATAAGTATTTGCAAGCTCAACAGACATGCACAATTTTGACCTAAGAAGTCAGAATTCAGTTTGAATCCTAGTTAGGTTCACTGAGGATAGTTTCCCATCCTCCATCCAGGTGATTGTTGATATATTTAAATTCACTCTTATTTGTAATTAAATTAGTATAATTTGGGAATAACCTATAAAAGCAGTAAGGAAAATAGCACTAAGAAAATGTTCAACTAATGACTTATTTAAATATGTATTATTTATAGGTGTTTGTAAGATTTATGAAGAACACTTAAAGCGGCAGAATCCCAACACCCCATCTATTACTTATGATATAAGTCAATTATTTGACTTTGTTGACCAGTTGGCTGATCTTTCTTGTCTTGTGTAAGTATTAAAAGGTTAAATTAGTTACGTGCAAATAAATTACCATACATTATGTTAGATATTGGCTCAAGCTGTCTCCCTTACCTCAAGTGATTTACTATTAATAGTTTTTCTCTGGAGTACAACGCTTAATTAAAAAATTTGTATAGCTTCTGAAATAAAATGTCTATTATTATTACTGTTAAATACATAGAATAAAAATAATTGCACAAATATGTTAAGCTATTGGGATAACTTGTAAAATCAAAATATATTTAAGTTTTCAAATACAGCTAGTAAATATATAACTCACAAGTCTCAAACATAACAGGTAATAAGCACAACAATATTCATTACTAGTGTCTCCACATTGTGTGTGTAGGTAATTAAAATTATATTTGAGTGAAATAAAATGTTTATACATTAAAATAAATTAATTAACATATGAATTGTTCACCCTTGCATGGCTTATAAGTTTTTATCCAAAGTACATCAATATTTAAGTACACTGCCACATGTTTATATCCTATAATAAAAGTATTTCTTTTAGAGGGTATTTAATTTTAGTTTTATTGTAAAAATCTGACCTAGTGATGATGTTATTCCTCAGGTACCAAAAGAGCACTAATACATATGCACCATATAACAAAGAATGGATAAAAGAGAAGATATATGTACTATTGAGACGTCAAGTGGAACACACTAAATGAACATTCCATAGAACATCGAAGAACGAGGAAGTTTTGCTTTACTTTAGGCAGGGTTGATACAATTTTTAAGTTTTGAAATTTCCCTGACTTTTCCAGGTGCGTATAAACCTGGCTCTGGGTGAACAACTCAGAAGAAGGATATTCTTACCTTTATATGACTTCTAAGGAAAGTTTTAAGGAAAGTTCATTATTCAGGAAGAAAGCTGGCTATTACAAAAAAGTTTTAATGTGTATGTCTACACATATCATGAAAACCTTGGGCAGTAATGTAGGCATCCAAGTAAAAAAATTACCTACTATTGGCTTAATAAGTTAATATTTGTATTATATTCCTTGTAGGAAAGTTACATAAGCTACCACTTACTAGAACATTTAAAAATATTGATTAATCATAATCATTTTAAAGAAATTTAATACCATATCTACAGAGTTAGATGCAAACACTGGACTCTTGGTGAACAGGTTATGATCCTTGACCGGATGCATTGGAACACTAGAAGTTATGGGTGTACTTACTCTATTTTCCCTATAGTTTGGTGAAAATACTGATGCATTTCCATAGAATTTACACTTATCTTGTTCCCTTGGATTAATTAAATTAAGATGTTAGCGGGTAAAAATCTGGTACTACAACTGCTGCCAGTAATAATTGTTTAAACAACAGATAACAGAAAAATAAAGTAAAAAGGTAGAAGCTGTTCAACCAACTTACCATTTATAAAATGTCGAAAGAATTATATTGGGTAGTTAGATTAAATATTTAGGGTTTGTCTTTGTTTGGACAAAGTATAATTTTAGACACATTTAATAATGGGAATAAAATGTTCTTAAGCTTTGTGCTTTATACATTTGGAATATAAAAGATTTTATAAAATATTTAATTTTTAAGAGGTCTTACAAAGGTTCTCCATAAAATAATAAATTGTAATGAATGTTTAATACATATTTCTGGATTTTGGTAATCCATTCAGTTGTACAAACCTTTAAAAGCATTTTGAATATCAGACTGAAATAAAACAAATTTCTAACTAAAATGTTCTTTACTGTAAACTATTCTAGGCCTGTCACAATTTAATCCTTCCTAAAATAGCTGGATAATGCAAAGCAATTGCAAGATTGTTTTAGCTTCTTGATTAAAATGTTACTATTCTTAGTAGACTAGTTAGATTTACAATTTATATATGAGTAAAAGATGGCAAAATCTAAACATTTTGTCAGTTAAAAACTCCACACTCACACATTAGCATTTAATTAAGCAGACTAAGCTTATTTCAAAACTGGTTTTATTAGCAGTATTGAACCAAATGATTCTATCTGTATGAAACTAACAAATTAACTTAACTCTAGAACATACAGAACACTTGGTCTCCCATCTGTTAATTAATCACTGTGGTACAATTTTTGACTGTGCTGGGAATCAAACCTAGGACCCTTAGCTTAGAAAAGTAAATAAAGTTGCTTACATTCAAGTAACATAAGAACATTGTCCAGTTTTTGTAGTAAATAGTGTCCTTATTGTTTTCTGTGCCAAGTTCAATATTTTGTAGTGTATAACTGTTTGTGATATAATTAATGTATTTGCTTGGCCAAAAATTTAAATTTCAAACATTTGACTTAATAATTCTTTGCCAAATTTCCTGTCTAAGCACATTTATAAAATATATAATTTCAGCTCATCGGATGATTTCCAAATGAACTGTAAGATAATTGTCTCAGAATTTGGAATTGTCTCTCTCTTATCCGTTGAGAATCTTACTCGTTTGTCTTTGTCGGCCATTTGTTCCCACCTTCCTCAGCTGTAAAATATTGTGGTTAGAGAAAAGGCTCTTCTGTCATCCCTGAGTTTATCATGTTTTTAATACCAATTCAGATCCTTGGTGATGATTATGAATGATATGCAAGGGGGAAATTTCTTTATGTTGTGTAGATAGTGATAAAGTGTCAATATTTTTCACTTAGAAAATATGCATCTAACATTTGTCTAGAATTACAATTTTGAGATGAGTTTCCCATCCCTTCATTTTTTTGTAATCTTTGGTTTTCCTAAAAAAATTTTTAAACTAAAACCAATGAAAGTGAACATAATCCATAAACATCTTATCTTTCACCTCTATTAATAAATCAAACTATAAAATTTCATGGCCTAAACATAAAAGGGGTTTGTCTAATTTATTGTCATAATCAGGGCCCAGATTTTTATGACCTTATAATTGCCAAAAAAATTACCTATAAAATGACGCCAAAAACTCTAAATAATTATTTTAAATTTGCAAAAAATGACCTAAAAATTTGATTGCAATTCCATAATATAATGTATTTATTACAAGAATTATACACACATGCAAAAATATCTCTCCTGGTTTGTCCATTTTAAATTTTTCCTTGGTGTGGACTCATCTGGAATAGAATAACCCGTATACAGTCCCAGGAAATCCTTTAGTTTAACATTGCTCAGTTTTCACAGATAAATGTTTGCAGATACCAGAACGTCACAAATCTTTATAAAAAGTTGAGGAGTTTTCTTGATTCGTGAATGCATTTTGGGCAAGTAATAATTGAGAGGTTTTCTTTTTATTGATATTCTGGATAACACGGACATGTTTGTTGCAATTGATATGCTGTGGAATGGTTAAATATTTTATCTAATGCCAGCCACTTTCACTTCACATATTTTACAGAAAAGTATTTCACTCTCTGTAGAAAAAATACCCTCTCCGAATTCAGTAATAATTTGCCTCAAATGACTCGCTTTAGATGATTTGGTTTAAAGCATTCCAGATACACATAAAATGATTGCAAGCAAATAAATATAACGTGCACTTTATAAATGAAAACAACTATGCATTTAAAATCTTTTGACATGTGTTTTACTTAACATTGGAATACAAATACCTGCTTTAAAAGCGATAACTCCTCATCCCCCTACAGCCCTTTCCAGACATAGTATAGACTCACCAGGAATGTAAAGACGTTACAAAGTTCATTTGAACTTTCAAAATTGCTTTCCCCTCCCCCTGCAACCCTTTCCAACTTATGTGTGGTGAAGGTTTCACCAGAAATGTGAATTTTATAAGCATGCAGGTAATGGGGCAAAAAGTTCATTTGGACTCATTCATTATCTTCTTCACTCCACAAATGCGTGGTAAACTATCTGATATTTGAATATTCATGTTTTATCAAAGTACTGATAATTCATCTATATAACCTTTTTAAAGTCATTTTCAAACAATTTTAAACTTTCTTTCCAAAAATTGCTTAAAAATGACTTATTAAACAAAAAAAATAGGAAAAATGACCTTAAAATCCAAAATGGCAAAAATTGACATTTCTACAACCAGGGGATCATGAACAGAATTTATGTACAACTGAGCATTGTCTCTGATGGACCAAAAAAAAATGACATAGTCATCAAGCCTTCATAATAAATGGCTTTTCACTCGTATGACTAATTTGTCACTTATAAGAAGCTAAAGGGTCAACCAGAGCATACTTGGGATATTCAAATTTGTTGATATGTGAGAAAAGTCATCCTATTAATGTCATGTAGTTTTGCGTTCAAATGCACAGGCTGGAAACATTTGATGATGATAAACTTTTGCACAGCCCTGACACTTGCAGGTTAAGTCTCTCGTGGACTCCAGAAGTCAATCTAACTTTATCATAGGTTCCTGTTTCAAAATACATCTTTCAAGACACAAAATGAAGGAATCCTTTAATGCGATTGGTAAAATATTAATCAATATAAAAGTAATGACTTAATTTGCCATCAATCCTTGGCTTACATCTAACCATAGTTTTTTTATGGATTCATTGAATGGATTGCCGACCAACTTTCCAATCATTATATTGCCACTAAAACAATGGTTACACTTAAATGGATTGACTCCAAAATTATAATTTTCATCTATAAGGTTATTGAACAGAAAGACACTGAGATTTATACTTATATTGTCATTACTAAGGCCCGGATTTGATGACCTATAAATAATAGAAAAATGACATAACAATTCTAAACACTATTAATTCAAAGACACACTTTACAAATGTAAAATGAAATGAAAAACCTTTAACAACTACATTCTTACATTATGCTGTATATAACATTGATTTATAAATATATGCTCAGAAGTAATGGCTATCTCCTCCCAAAGCAACCCTTTTCCAGCATAGTTGAAGTCTTTCACTAAGAATGTGTATTTTCCAACCATACGAGCAAAAAGGATACAAAGTTCATTGGCGACATTATCTTCTCATTTCGACAATTGTGAGTTGAAAACATTTATGTTTGAGAATTTGTACATTTATAAAATATCCTTATTATTTTAAAATATTCTTATTCAACATGAATGCCTTTAAAATGACTCAAAAAACCTTTGAAATGTTTAAACATGACACAAAAATTATGCAAATCAAAAAATATGACCTTAAATTCCAAAGCAACAAAAAAATGACAAAACAATCATGAAATATAAATTTCTACAATAAAAGGGTCTTGTGCAGAGTTCATATACTTGTGAGCATTGTATGTGTCGATTAACTGATTTAAGGAACAAGTGGCTATATTACTCTTTATTCATTTACTACCACAAAAACACAACTTTTTGGCATGGATTATCATTCCCACAAGATGTGCATGCGCTTACATAATTATGGCTGTGGCTTGTGTGTTAGCATGTTTAGAATAACAAGACTCTTTATTAGTAGATAGACTTAATTTACAACAATTGCATACAAACTTAATGGAAAACAAATCAATCTTGAAACTCTTAAATCAGGTAAAGATGGACTTTTTCAGTTATTAATTTGTAGTAAGTAAATGAAGGGCTTTTATATGCTAAATGGTACTTTTAATTAGCCAATGTAATACATATTATATAAATTAATTCGAAGTATTTAACACACACAGTTTCTGAAACAACCCACAAAATTTAAAAAAACAAAGGTAATTCTAGAATAGACACAACACCTAGTCCTCGAGCCATTATGTCATTATTGTGAAATGGGACTCCACAATTTTACCATGGTAAATTTTTCAGCCATGCCGGTAATAGAACACCAAGCCCCTAGCTCAGTAGGCAAACAAACTACTGAATGAGCTGAAATATCAAACTATTTACATGCAGATAATGTATAGAATGCCACTTATTCCTTATCAACACTTTTATTTAACAAAAGAACATTCAAATTAACAAAGGCTACCTGAAAAAATGAAGATGAAAAAAATGTAAATAAACGGAATCAAAATAATCTCATAGCCAAAACTTGGCAAAATTTCTGCAAAGTTTTGTAAGCAATTTGCTGATAAAATTGGAATTCCACGCTTGGGACCAAAAATTGTGGTGAGTGGTTTATGGTCTGCATCCAAAATAAACTTCCTTATATAAAGATACGCTAAAAACTTAAGAACTTCAAAAACCAGGGCCTCCCTGTGGATCTCCTTGTTCTTTTGACTAAGTACTGCCGAGATACCTCTAGGTCTTGCATCAGTCCACAATATTAGCTCTAGATCCAGGTTATACTGATCCAAAACAGGGGCTGGAGTAAATGCAATATTGCACTCCCAGGTCCACTTTTATGGAACCACTGTTTTAAGCAGTTCATACAAAGGATTTAAGATGACAAGAATCTCATATAATATTCTACCATGCCTAGAAATGACTTCAATTTGCTGACCAACTTGGGTGTTTCAGTCTATAGTACTAGTTTGATCAGATTTGTGTCTAATTTCAGCCCATCTTTCCCAGATATGTAGCCTAAAAACTTGATTTCTGGTTGTTGGAACATACAATTGGTTATATTAGCATTCAATCTAACATTCCCTGAGCCTAGACATTACCATCATTAGAATTAACTATTTCCAGGCTCTGACCAGGTCAGTTTAGTAAATGCCCCCATCTCCCTCTAGCCTTCCTCTTGCATTCTCTTCCACTCTCCTCCTCTCACTTGCACACTTGCTATTTGTTCCTACCATCTCTTCCTTAGTTTTTCTTGTGGTTTCCTCCCTACATACTTTATATCCATTCATCTTTTTGGAATCCTCTCCTCTTCCATCCTCATTACGTGTCCATCCATCTCATCCTTGCTTCTTCAACTATCTCATGTACCCCCTGAACCCCATTTCTTGACCTTACATCTTCATTCCTAATCCTATTTCTTCTGGTGACAGCATGCTCCTAAAAAACTTCATACCAATGGTCTCCACTTTCCTCGTTTCTCTTTTATTCATAGTCTAAGTTTCCGCTGCATACATAACTATGGGTATGATGTATGCTCTATACAACACTTCCATACACTTCAAGAGTACTTCTCTTTTCCATATTAGGTCTCTCACACACCTTTAGAAAACCTCTCTCTGCTGCCCCCTTTTGCCTCAATCACACTACTACTTTACGCTCTTTGCTTCTTTCAAATCTACTCCATCTAGTTCTATCACCTCTCTTGGCTTTGTTATTTGCCTTGTCATTTGCCTTGTCATCATCATCACTTTACTTTTTGCCATACTAAATTTCATTCCACACTTTTTCACCTCCTCATTCCATTCCTGCAGCTGTTCCTGTACTTCCTCTTTCTTTTCCCCCCATACCATTAAGTCATCTGCAAACATCATTGCTTTAATTTTCTCCTCACCCGGTTTCCCTGCCACTTTATTAATTCATTTCCATTACTAATACAAATAATAATGGTGAGAGGGCACTTTCCTGCTAGACTCCATTTTTTAACTGGAACCACTCTGTCCACCCTCTCTTCGGCTTTACACAACTCACTTTATCATCATACATAGTACTTATCCTCCTAGCCACTCCTCTTTCTTCTCCAGCATCCTCCATTGCTTTCCATACTTTCTTTCAATCCATACTATAATAAGCTTTTCCTACATTCATTAATGCCATTGCCAGATCCTTTACAAACTCACATATCTTTTCAATCAACTGTCTATTTCCAAATATTAAATCTATTGTCAACCTCTTCTCTTTAAAACCATGTTGTTCCTCTCCCTCCATCTTCTCTTCACGCTTTTCCTCATTCTCCTTTCCAGAATCTTCTCATACATTTTTGCGCATTGACACATCAGTGTTATGCCTCTATAATTTTCACACCTCTTCCTATCCCCTCTCTTGAATATTGGTAATATAATACCTTACAATAAATTAACATATGCAGTCTTAGATTATGTTCATATACTGTACAACCCCCTACCTTTCCTTTGATGCTTGCTACAGTAGTTAACATGTTCTGCTGAAATTCCTAAGGGGCTGGAGAAATACCAAAAGAACATCTGCTATAATAAAATATACCTTTATGGGTACTAACAGTAACTAATTCTTTAGAGTCTTCAGTTAATTCCATCTGTTGAAAGTTATTTTTGAGATAAATTCTTGTAAAAGCATGGGGAGGTGATGCCTGTCTACTTCTAAATGTAGGTTTAGTGTTACTTTGTAGTCAACACATAATTTGAGAGCCGATTAATTAAACCACTATTGGTGTTCCCCATTTACTATACTTGATTGGCGATATCACACCTGCATCTTGTTGGAGCCTCTCAAGTTCTAGCTCTACTTTTAGTTTTAAGGCAAAATGAATGTTTCTGGGTTTGAAAAACTATGGTTCTACCTTTGGCTTCAGCTTAAGGGACATTTTTGCCTTATTAAATTATCCAACCCGCCTCGATGGCGTAGTTGGCTAACGCGCTTGTCGTGTTGAACTCGACTGCTGAGGACGGGGAGATCGAGGTTCGAATCTCGGTCGGATGAACTGGGGTGGTTTTTCCTAAATTGTTTTCCACTCTTCCTCCACGCAAATGCGGGTTCACTTCCTCTAATTCAACCTTCCCAATTTCTAATCCATTATAGTAATTAGTACTTAAAGCGTATAAACCGAACGGGTAGTAAGACGCGGTGCTAAATATTAAATTATCTAATTTTTCGGTAAACACCTCAGGGTACCTCTAAATCATTTTATCTTTAAACTTAAGACTTGACACCATCGATTGGTTTACTTGACTGAACTGGAAACCAAAAACTCTTAAAAAGTTTCTTCCTAGGTTAAGTGGGCCTACTATAGGCACATGAAAGTCTCTTTTACCTGCCCCTTAAGAGCAACCAAAATCAAACCTGCCTAATGGTAATATTTGCAGGCCTTCAGTGTAGACTAATTATCTCAGTCTTCTTTACAATTTGTACATCCTGAAAATGTTTACTGTATAACTTTTATGACATAGAATAGCCCCAGTGTCAAGCTGTTCAATCATTTGAACACCATTTAGTGAAACTTGCACAATGAATGGTAACTTATCAGCATCAGAATACTTGAGGCTAAAAGAACTAAATATTGCCTGTACTCCATCCCCTTCTTCCGTTTTCATAAGGTTAGAGGTGACCCACTTGAATTTTGAAAGACACATTCTTTTTAAGTGGCCCCTACATTTTCAAATTGCACAAACATAATTGGTAAACCCACAGGGGTAGGTTACTATAAATTTCTTGGTCAATTTTTAATTAAACAAGCCTTAACTTTTTTTGGCAGAAATTTGAATGAAAGTTAATAATTTTGTTTATCTAATCCTGTGTAAACAACTGATCTCAAAGACATTATCTTTAACCACACTAATATTCCTTGTTGCAATGAAAGTTATATTAACTGATCTTGGTATTTAGCACTATATGAATATGAGATCACTTTATAATAACTTTTGAAACAATTGATGGAGTCTACTTAAGCCCACTTAACCCATTACACTCTTATAAAATCTTTGATTTATATTTGCTACCTTCCTTTGGCCCACTATTTTGGATTTAGGGGTGTAATTTTTTTAATGTGTGCACGCTTTTATTTGGCATACCAAATAACAAATATGACAAAAATATTTTGATTAAGTAAAATGTGTCCAAAAATTTAAATAAATGGCAATTAAAAAAAATCAATAGTTGACTAAATTCAGTGATTAAAATGGTACTTTCTTATTATAGCAATATTTTATTATTTTACTTTTGTTAAACATTTCACCAGGGCAGGGGGTGAATGAATTAAAGTGAAATATAAAAAGTGATCAACCTCACTATAATTACAGTAATTATAATCATAATACAATACTATAATAATCAAATATACTCAAAATTATACACACACACACACACACACTACAGTAAGTGAAAGGCTATAAAGTCTACACTTGCTTAAGAATGAGCCTACCCATAAATGCACGGTTCTAAAAAAATGTATTTAAAACTATTTACTAATTCAACATTGTTGTTTCTCATTTATTTTAGTAACATATCTGGGCATCTTTCATAGTTCATAAGGAATTTTCAAACCATGCTTAAAATTGTTATTGAAATATTTTCGTTAAAATGTTTCCATTTCAATGCATTTTAAATGTGAAAAAAGAAATAATTAATAGATTTTACTTACTTGTAGGCCTATACTAGTCTCACTCTACAGATACATTATTTTAATGGAGAAAAACCATATGCTTCTTTGTATACAAAGTTTTATGATATTGGCCCTTATATAACTGAGGTAGTCAAACATGTAAAAATCCGCACTCGTGGCCTACATTATTTCACAGTTTTTCTTATTATTTAGCATTGTAGGTTGTAATAAAATAAAAAATGTTAAAAGTTATATTCAGAGTATAAAAAAATTACAGCACATTGAATTTTTAATCCATTAATATAATGAATAAAAAAAGACATTCCTGTTATTATCAAAGATAGTTATTTTAAATAAAATATGGTCTAAACGTAATTTGGAGATGTTCTCAGTATGTTTTTACTTTCTATATTTGTTTTACGGTCTGAGATTTGACCCTCATTGAACTATAGAATAAGTTATTTTCCAAAAAATTAACGAGCAAAGTTTTTGGTAGTCAAAATGTAAATATGCTTATTTTATCAACTTGTTAAATATGATTAAAACAACTCCAGATCTACCTACTACACAGCTTTTATTGACTAATTTGAATGTATTAATTTACTGATAATGTAGTAACTATACCTTTAAAAGTATGTATTGACGTGGGAATACAAAACCAAAGAGGACTACAATAATTAATGTGGTCATCGCTGTGGAAGTGCCAGCCAGTCAATCCCTTAATAAGTGGTGAAAGAAGTGTGTTAAAGGGTTCTTAAAACACCTCCTGACGAATGTAGTTATATATTTTTTTTAAAAAGAGATATTTAATTCCTTAAAGAGGGATTCAATGCTTAAAAAATACCTTGCCAACTGCTGTGATACTTGAAAACGAGCTACCAAAGGTAATACAACTCCCAAAATAAATTTCTGTTTAGGGCCCTGGATCCAATTGTTAAGTGTGATACAAATTTCTAACGCTGCAGATATTAAATATGAAAGGCACATAATGGTTTCAATTCATCTCATTTTTTGTAGGGGTTAGGGGCACTTTCCCCAGTGCCAATCCCATTGGTTCAATCCATAGGTTTCTATATTTGTCAATTTTTGTTCAATGAAGCCAAAACATAATCACAAATACAGAAAGCGCTAAAGCATAAGGATTTTTTTTTCTAGCTATGACACGTAAGATATTAACTACCAACTACTAGCGTTCAACATCTATAAAACTAAATAAAAAAGATTTGTTAGCAAAGCTATAAATACATATATTTGTGTATAGAATATTAATTTAAATATTTAAAAAAATATATGTCTAGGCCTAGCCTGTGCCAATCCATAATTATTTAGTTAATCTTGGCTAACTCGAATCAAATATCATGCTTAGAAAAATTCGAACCGAGTAAGAATCAAATCAAATCCTGGTCGAATCAGTTACTTAAAAAAAAATTGGATTGAATATTTTATTTTAAAAATAGGTTCAAATCTGAATCAAACAATTGATTATAGGCTTACTATGATAATATTTCAAATGGAATCCGTGTTGAATACTTCAGTATGTTAAGTTTCCAAACTCCAATCCAATAATAAAATATTTCAAATTATAATCATTATACACACATTTTAGGTTAATTAACAAAAAATGTAGGCCTATTTAATAACATTAATCTCAAAAAGTGAAACATCAATTAATAAAGATCTATAAAGTTATATTGGATTAATCGGTCCGCGTTGGTCGCCAATTATAAAGTCATGTGTCGGCAATTTGCACCAATTGAAGTGATACTGTTTAATTAGCTGATAATTGCCCCGTGATCTAGCACTAATTAAAGCGGTACAGTATTTCGGTTATATAATTGCGTACTGGATTTGTATTGTGAGATAATTGGTATTGTAGCCCCGTGATCAAGCGCCAATTATTATGATACGGTTGTACAATCTGATATTTTAATTGAATAAATAAGACCTTTAATGTTGCACACGATTTATTAAAGTGATTTTATCTTCGGAACTAAAAATGTGATTTTATATGATACAGTTTAGTTGTACTACAGATGATTTTTCTGTTATATTACAACTATATATTTTACTGGCACTGAATATTACCATCTTTGATTACAAAGTTCTTGTGTTCACTGTAATGGATTCATATGCACAAGCAGCTTATATATGACCTACCCCTTGCCTCTTGGACCCCCTTGTCTCCATTGTCAACACCAACTAATAGAAAGAGTCCTGGCAACAAATGTTGTGAAGGCTAGCTTCCTATTGGGTAGAGGAAGCTAGCGTCACATGCTGTTTTTGTATTACTGCAAACTTGTATATGGGGAGACTGGAATGTATGTTCCTGGGCAGACAACCGCTACAGCCCCTTGGTTGGTTCTGATACAGCGATGACATCTTTGTGATCTGGACCAGCACCACTCAGCAACTGGAGTCCTTCCTGGCAGACCTCAACAAATTTTCACCGCCAAGATTTACATGGAAAATAATCACATCCAACATTACTTTTTTGTATGTAGACATCACACTCCATCAGGGACACTTGAAAACAACTGTGCACACCAAGGAAACCAACCAGCAACAATATCTTCATTATGACAGCTGCCACCCTATTAGCACAAAGAGATCACTCCCACATAGCCTAGCCATTAGAGCTAAAAGAATTTTCTCCTACCACAATATCCTTTTACAATATAATAAAAAACTGCAACATGCTTTTATGAACAGAGGCTACCCCAAAGCACTGGTGTGTAATCAAATAGACAGAGCTCAAAATAGCGGGCCCACAACATCAACAGAAACAAACTACATACCACCCTGGACTCCACAAACTCAACAATCTCTTGAAAACAGGTTTCCCCATACTGCAATCCTCCATCACTAGACAACATATTTTCAAGGAGTCTCCAAAAGTAACCTATAAACAACCAGCCAATCTACGCAACTTACTTGACAAACCCAAAATGTCGGACCCCACTATTCAACCCGAACCCAAACAAATATCAGGTTCATTTCCCTGCAACCGCACTCCCTGCAAAACCTGCACCATACATAAACCAACAAATTCATTCTTCAGCAACATAACTGAAATAAATTATCTTATAAAAGGACACCATACTTGTGATTCTGTAAACCTTATCTTACAACTGGAATGCAACCAGTGCCAAGTACAATACATTGGTCTCACAACAGAAACACTAAGAAGGAAAATGAATGGTCATCAACATGAAACAAAAATGAAAAATAAAGATAAGCCTGTAGCACCACATGCCGAAACCCATAATTTGGACTTTAATCACTGTTACACAACCAAGATGGTCAAATCCCTGAACAAAGAAATATGCAACCCTTCACAACTAAGAATATGTGAACCGACCCATCAATATATCATCAAATCCAGACAAGCCCCTAACCTCAACCTTAGGTAATTCCTCTTCTTCCTACCTGCACACTTATTACATTCAATGTCACAATAATAAAACAGTATATAACACAATCTTTAGTATGTTTTTATCTATTTATTCATAGTGATGCCATCTATACAGTGATATAACTGAAAAACAGTCAGCTTTGGACAGTCAACCTTGCAGTTCAACCAAGAACATCAGTATATTCTCTTGACCTGATGAAGCTGTCTGTGACAGTGAAAGCGTGTCCTTAAAAATGTGTGTTTTTTTAGTGTTTTATCTAAACAAGTTCTACTCCAGTATCACCAAGGTAAGTGTGCTGTCTATCCCTCCTAATTTAAGTTAAGATATTTAATAAATTATTTAAATTAATAGATATTTTAAGGAATTTTAAAAAACTTTTATTTCTCAAAAATTTGACGTGATGGAGCTAAACTAAATATAGGTTTTGTGACTATCCATAAAGGAGAACGGAAAAATATAACCAGGTTTTCTGAAGCAAAATGGTTGCATACCAGTGTAATCAAACAACAATACACACTCACACACCTTTCATTTCTGTAGGGTACTGTATGCTACTCTGTAGATGCAAATATATACTTGGAAGTGGTGTCTAGTGATAAGAGCCAATGGAAATTTTTATAAGGTTTGAACAGTTGTTGTATTAAACTGAATTTATGAAATTAAAATGTATTCCAAAATCTTAAATGAATTATGTTCTGATGATGTAGCTTTAAAAGAGCTACATCTTGAGCTTAGTTAGTTGATCATTTTTCACAATTTGATGTAAAAAAAAATTGACTGAGATATTTCCAAATGTAGACATACTGTTGAGGATATTCCTTACGATTCCCGTAAGAATTTCTGTAGCAGAAAGGAGCTTCAGGGAATTACACATAATAAGAATTTTTGATCAGCATTAACAAGTCAACAACGACAAATCAATTTTCCTTGGACTTTAACACTAAATCTAAATAATTGACAATATGAATTTTATTAAAGGTCTATGTGACTCAGGAGGACTGAATGTATTGTAGAAGCGCAGAATTGAAACTAAAATGTGACCAAGAGTGATTTAAAAATAAAGCCAGATTTTACCAATACCCGCGATAGTCACTTAGCACATTTGTACGAATTGTCTTTTCAAATTCAATAATGCACAAATAATAGATTTGTTTCTTTATGATGTTGAATGTTTGAAGGTGTTGCATGAGTCATAAGTTTGGATTTAGTAGTAATCTAATACTGAAGAGAAACAAATTGTGTAAAGCATAAGGCTGTTAATAATTCATTTTGTTTTATTTAGTACGGTTGTATATTGAATTTACCCCAAACAACGCTAAAATATTTAATAAATATTTTAATTTCAAACTAAAATCTCTCAATATTTTACTTTTTACTTCTATTACTGTTTCCAGCCTGTGGCCTGGCTCAGTTTTTATTCAAGCTATATTTTTTCCACTACTGGCTGGCTAGGCCTGTCATATCTTCATATACCTTATACTCTATCTTAAGACTAAAAGAGGCACAACATCCAGTCCCCGGCCGTCAACTTATCAATGTGAAAGGGTTGAAAGGATGTTCCCTACAGGGTATCCATTTCGTATAAAAGAATTATTTTTAACAACAAATAGATTTATTACAATAAAACAGAAATAACATAATTGAGGTTTTACAATGATATTACAGGTTATACTTTGGAGTTTGATGCAGATAATTTGACATTGTGAATTTGAATATTCTGCTGTAGCAACTAGGGCTGAATAGGAGCCGGACTACTGGATGAATTGTTCTGAAGAAGAAAATAATCAAGTAGTTAATAACAAAATATACAAGATATATATACAAATATAAATAACTTTATTTCAGTTAAGCCAGTCTGGGTTGTAAATTGAACTCTTTAAAACATTTAGTATAATGATAAACAATATAAAAGTTCCTTGACTATAGTGGATGATGGCTAATAAGCAGGTGTCAACAAAACAGTACTATGGCTGGTCTCTTTCCCTTACTGTATTGCCAACGCATTCTATAGTTCACACAAACCTAGTTGTAATTAAACTAAGAGCAACACTAGCACAATAGAAGCCCAAAAACCGGGCAAAGAAAAAGGGTATCAATTTCGCGAACCCCACTATGTCTCTATAGCAGTTCCTTGGGTTGCGCACCCAAACTAATACAATATGTGAAGCGTAACTACTTAACCAACACAAAATAAAGAATTCCACCAACTCAACTTAGGTATGTAATCCAATACAGACAACCTGGTTGTAGCCATCCAAGAATTAAACAGATGTACATGACGTTTACGGCGTCATGCCAAACATTGGATCAAGTTAGACTAATGGAACTTATGGAATTTTAGCAAGTCTCTAACTAAGACATTACTGTATTCCAAGCCCAAGGCTCGTAACGTAAACACTGTATAGTAAATATACAGAGCGACATAGTCTCTAGGACTGATATAACAAACATGGAACTAGCTGTAATTAGACTTGTCCCTCATTCTGGAGGACACAATATTTAATTAAACAAAATAAACCTTTAAGCTAGGAAGTCAACAACACTCGCAGATGATCCATTGTCAATTCGACAAACTATCAACAAAAAGAAAATCATCTCTGGCAATGTACAGAAAACTAAAAAGGTGCAAGCAGACATTGCCTATCTTTTATTACAAAAATTTTATTCTGAGTCATAAGGACTCGTAGATAACTTTGAAATACTCAATTAATTGAAGTCCGTGGTCCTATCCATTCCTGCGGTGGATCCAACTGTCCCAACTTTATATTTGTCATCGAAGTGCGTCATCCTGTCCAGGGTGGCGGCAAAACAGACGCCTCCAACTTCATGGTTCGACGTGGCCTTCGATTCGCGACGATGCAGAGGTTCTTCCTTCAACGCTGGTTTGGAGTAAATTGGCTGTATTGGGAACCTGGACATGGCCCCTTATATACTACTCAATCTGATAACAGAGCAAGGCAGAGAAGGTGATAAACACAGGAACAAAGAAAGTAGAAATACGGACGAAGGCGGGCAGAAAGAGAAAATTAACAAGAAAAATTCACTTGCGGGGAGAGGGAGGAACAAGCTTCCTTGGCTCACCGCTAGTTTGATACGCATTCCTTTCCTTAGCCAGGTGTTATAATGTAAGCACGTGTGGCTGCCATCTTCTAATAATTTTCTTCTACCATGTGGACATTTAATCAAACCACATCTTGACAGGGTGAGTAGAGATTAAAGCAATTTCTATTTAAATATCTCTGGTAAGATTATATTATTTAGGATCCGTTATTATTTTTATGAGAATTTGTGATATGGATGTACTTTACTATTTTTTTTCTTGTGGACGGCATGGCAAGCGTATGTAACTTTATCTGACATCATCCAATAGCAAAGGGTATGCATTAACATATTTTATTCATAAATACAATATTATTAATCCTCTTCTTTGATATTTAGTACAGTATTTATAAAAGGATGATATTTTGACCAACCACGTGTTTGAATGTAGGGATATACGTAATTTTATTAGACTGCATCTAGTCAGAGAAAATAAACTTCGAAGTAGATTCAATTAACATAGTTTCTTTCTTGCGTAAATTATAAAAATATTGATATTTAATTGTAGCTGTCCAATCTGTCTGACATGCTACAAGGTAAACCCATATCATTAATGATAAATTTTCGGCCATGCCGGGGAATCGCCCCAGGCTCCCTTAGCTCAGTCGGCAGACACGCTAACACAATATTATAAGTAAACAGTTTGTTATAGTGTAACCAAATAAACATGTTACATATCATTTAAACATACTTAGATTTATCATTTATTTAGTGAGTGCTATAATAAGTAATATAAGTAATATTTGTACGTGTGCTTAGTTCATCAAATTTTATATAAATGTAGAACTGACAAATATATAATGGGATTTAAACAAGTAAATAATAGGATAATTATTTATTAGAGAAATATTAACAAAAAGATGTGCAAATTTTTAAGCACCTAACTTGGGTTGTATTATGTGATAGCAGTGACATTAGATGAGTTTAACCTATCTTTAAACTTAAGAGTGATGTTAGGGAGAGTGGCTGCCTTACACGACTATATTTGAAATGTGTGTTTAAGAAATTACACTAGACAATTATTTGTTTTATGTCGTTGTTTGTCTCTGATGAAAACGAGATGTTTGTAATACAAGAATTACTTGAAATCTGCTTCTTATGCCACATGGTCTAAGGCGTCAATCTCGCAATAATATAGATTGCAGATGAATGACAAGACACTCGGGGTTCGAATTTTGGTTGAGTGTACCAAGGGTGGTTTTTCCTAAATGGTTTTCCATTTCCCCTCCACACAAATGCCGGTACTCTAAATCCAAATTCTACCTTTCTCATTTCTACTCCATTAAGATAATTAAGGGTGCATAGCCCGAACGAGTAGTAAGATGCAGTGCTAAAAACAAACAAACCATAATTAATATATGTGTACAACCCAAAGAGGTACTAAGACGCAGCAAGAGGAAAGTTTAAAGATATATCAAATTATAATTTTCTTGAATTCAAACATAACATTTTATTTAAAATCCAGAATCCAAATTTTAAAATCTTTATAATCTGTACAATTTTAGAAAATTAGCATGGCACACTAAACTAATTTCTTGATCAAGGTTTGGTGAAACTGAATACAGATTTCTCTGTTTATCATATTTATGACTTGTAAAAAAAAAAGATGACACTTTATATGAGTATTAGTATACAAATCTTTACCTATTTTACAATTTGTTTTAATTGTATAAAAGTGATTTCAAACAAGGCATTCATATTTGGATTTCAAAAATTTCATCTCTTGGTATTAATGAATTAACTCAAAGGTTAAGAATGGAAACGGTTAAAAAAATGAACCCATATTAACGTGGCAACAAGAAACCACCCCCATTGTACTCAGCCAGGATTACACATCTACAGTGACCGAGTTTGATATCTTTAAGATTAGGAGAAATACCCAAAGCAAAATAAGTAGCGCCTGATAAAGAATTAATAGTTTGCACCTCTCATTGAAGTCAGAAAATTAGTCTGAATTTGATCTTTGCTGATTATCTTTTGACTAAATTTTCTCCTTATCTAATTCCATTTACTTTAAAAATGAGCTTATCAACTTAATTTTATTTTTAATGTTATCATAGTTTAGCCTAATGATTTTTTGATCCGAGTGAAGGCATTGAAATTGTTTCAAAAAGTAAGATTACTTTTAAACACATGTTACAACACATGGGCCATAAATAATTCATATTGTGGAGTTATACTTTGTTCATTAAAAGAAAAGATAATTGAAATTATTTTACAATATAAAACATATGCAACTACCCGAACAAAACTATAATTTTAAAATGAAAACAAATATTTCACTCGTATAAATTTTAGTATAACCCTCCATAACACATTAAATTACATGGCCACAACCTCCACATGTTGCCCCACATGTAGACATGTTTATAAAATTTCCATATTTGTGATTTTTAACAATTGGATTTCTCTGTCACATTCTGACCAGACTTAGCTTTGCTAAGTTGTCTTTTGTTTGTTTGATATTTTGGAATATAAATTTATAATAAATTTTTAATGTGTAAGAACTAACTTGAGAGTATCAAATAGGTTTGTGTCATTTTAAATAATAAATTTACACCTCGATATTAATGTAATTAGTCAAGGAACGTAATTTCCAATACTCTAAAGTAATTTCTTTTATTAGTAAATGTTACATTTTGTTGAAAAAATAATAATTTAGCTAAGTCAACCAGCATCATTGGCTCACTTGGTGTAAAGTGGTTGTGTAAAAGGGTTGCTACACCTGGAAAACACAGGTAATTTTGGGGGGCGGGGGAGGGGGGGGGACCAATAGAAATATTGAAATATTGGTGAATTTGGAACATTCGGGAAGGACTGGAATATTAGGCCCATGCATGGAAGAAAAATCGACTGAAAAACTAAGCATGTTGATTCAAACAAATATCTTATCCTCTCTCCCCCTGCCTTAAATATTAAGTTGTATAAATACTGCATATATTTACCCATTAAACCCATACCATTGTTTTAAACATCAGTATGTGACTTCACCCAAGTCAATTTTATTCCTCTGGAAAAATGGGAATTATTTCTAAAAGACCTGGAAAACACAGGGAATGTTCAAGTAAGAGAATATTCACAGTCCTGGCATAGAGCTAATTGTTTTACTATGTAAAGAGAGTGAAAAAATTTATTTTATTTTATTTTTACACACATTTATTATGAAAAAACTTTGAATTAATGCTCAATTACTGTACAAAAAGATTTCTGATATATATATATATAAAAAGATTTATTATAAATAATACAGACAGAGCAACTTCAATAAATAAATTAATACAAAATAAATACTGTTGGGTTGACATTAAATTACTTATAAACAATTAACATAGAAAATTGTCATGATATGCAGCCAAAATTTACATTTGGTTAAACAAATTGGTTCAGAATTAATTCCCTCTCGGTTAATTAAATTTTAGTACAAATTTAAGTTTTCCACCAAGATAGTGTCAAAAACCAATTAAACAAGGGATAAATTATACCAATGTTAAAATTAAAATAACTACACACCTTTATTATGAAAAAACTTTAAATTAATTCTCAACTCCTGTATAGAAGGATTTCTGATATAAATAAAAAGCTCCATTTTAAATAATATAAAGAGATCAAATTCCATGAATAAATTAATACAAAAGAAACCTGTTGGGTTAACATGAAATTGCTTATAAACAAATAACATAGAAAATTGTGATGATTTGCAACAAAAAATTTAGATTTGGTTAAAAAAGTTGGTTCAGAATTAATTTTCTATTGATAGAGTTTTTATCCAAATTTAAGTTTTTCGCCAAGATAGTGTCAAAAACTGTTAGCAAAGGTTAATGTTGAGTACACAAAATTAACGTCTGAGACGAACATAGAATCTACAAATACACTTAGTGGGCTAATTAACACAAAAATGGTTAGCGTGAGCACAAAACGACGTGGTCGATTTGTTGACGGTAAAATAACAACTGTGAAAGTGAAAGCGAAAGCTATGTGATTGGCTAACTCGTGATGCTTGTGCTACTGCAGCATCTTTCGTGATTGGTGCGGTGGTTGGATCGTGCATCTTAGTCAGTGTCTCCAACAAAAACCAATTAAACAAGGGATATATTATATAAATGTTAAAATAAAGATATTAATTATTTTTCACATTGAAATATGTGTATTGATTTTTTTTACTTAGTAGGCAATCAATATTTGTCCTCACTTGTGAGCCATAATAATGGATTATGCTAACATGGTGTGATTTGTTTTAGTTTCTTTCACCAATTAAAAATAAACGTGTGTTATGTAAAAGAGAAATTGAACTGAATGCTCTCTCAGATGGTTGAAGAACTAATAAAGGATTTTAGTCTTAACAGGTCCCACAAAAAGGCATTTCTTAAATTGTTCAATGATTCTTTAAAGTTATTTTATGAAAATTTTATAATAAGACAGAAGCTTTACATTTGTCAGCAATACATTGATTACCATAAATAATTAGGTATATTTCTTGATTTCTTTTTAGGCATTTATTCAATATTAAATGATTGATATGATAGTACAACCATAAGAAATTTCTAATGATTGATTAAATATTAGTGTAGTTCCAAATCGAAATTCTAATATGGTAAACAACAAAATTGCTGGAAAAGTGATGGGCATAATTTTTATATAATTCAATAATAATTGATAAATAGCTCTAATAATTAGTGATGAATCTAAAGTATACTTTAATTTTTAGTCAATAAATTACTTTCAATTTGTGTAAAGATATATTTTTAATTTAATAAACAATTTTATCACAAGCTTTCTGTTTATGGCCCGCTTATACGGGAGACAAGACATTGACCGGTCTCGTAAGAATTGACATGTAAATACATTTTCAAATCTTGACATGTTGCTGTATGCAGTTGCAATGATCTAATAAAAATAACACATGTAAATAAATAATGAGATCATATTTATCTAGAAATATCACTTTTGTTGTCAACTGAGTCTTTCCTTAAACCAACTATGACAAACTAACAGCAAAAATCCATTAGTTTACTTTTAGCTCTTTCGTGAACATTCTCAAAGGCCTTTTTATATCCTTCGTTTGTTAAATGCAAAAAGTCAAAGAAATCCTTACGAGATATCAAACCAGATGGCAATATAAACCCTTGGTCAATTTTGATTAGTTCCACATTAGCATTAGTTTTCGATAGCTCAATCACTATGTCTTCAAGAAGTACATTGACTGCTGCATTGCGGACACGCAGAGGATTTGGGTTAAGTCCTCTTGGGAGCAGCGTCTGGAATCAAATAAATATTTTATTAGAATTCAAAGGTAACGTTCACTATCCCAATTGCCCCAACAATGACATTAGAGTTGTAGAGGTAGTTTTATCACAAGGACATTTGCATCAGTAGTTTAACTAGGTAAACTAATATGAGGAAGGGGGTGGAGGCCTGAAAATAGTATACCCCACATTCGAGAAGTTTGAAATGTGCCAAAAATATAAAGCACAACAGTTAACAGTAGAGTTGTTTTGTGGAATGGCTGGTCTAAAATTTTGTAACCTAGTCAACAGCTTTGATGAATGCATCTATATACACATGATTCTATGGATGAAAGAAGATATGTGAGGTGTTGGGTTATGAGTACAGCTTAGGTACTGTATTTGATAAATGGAAGGATTTCAATGAAGGAATTCAAATGTTTGCAACCTCCTTCCTAACTCAAAATGACTTGAAGGAGCAAAATATAACAAACAAAATAGATAATAATCAGAGTGGGGTGCATGAGCCGAACAGAGTAAAAATGATCTGAGAACAAATGATTGTTACTCAGCGACTTGCAACACACCTGGTTGCGGATATTAAGAAAGGGCAACTGCCGTCATCATTTGTTTACCCTAGAAGTGATATATTGTTATACCTTGGAATGTTCATAGATAGGAAAAGACAGGGATACCATCATTATAGTAGAAGATAAATGTGATGATGCAATTTAATTTTAAGTATTAGTTATTGTTGCAACAAATAATAATATTTTAGATCCTTCACCCAAGAAAAGTGATATTTATATATATATAAAAAAAATCTATGTTAAAGAAAAATCCTAAGTACGCTCAGTTACTATTTAAGTTTTACTTTGTATTATATTTTAAGTTCCTCATAGTAACTATATAAACTAGCATAAAAAGTTTGCTTAATAAATATGAAGTTATCCGCACATACATATATGGAGGCAATAAATATTATGAATACACTAAACCAATATTAAGTCCGAATTAATTAGTTGCCCAGGGGCCAACAACAATAACTGATAATAATCAAAGAATCAAATCCTACTAATTTGAGAGAAACCCATGGTTAACACAAACTCAAGATGCACTCCTACCCTTTTGAATAAACTAAGCTATATGTGCAAGATAACTTCAAAATAAAAAATATGTCCCTTGGCAAGTCTCAAACACAACAAGAACTATTTAAAGTATTCATAACTTTCGGGAACTTACTTTGACCAAAGAATATTAATTTAAGAGGGGACGCGGCAGTTGGCCTAAAATCATTTGGCCTAAAAATGAAACAAAGTCATTTGGCCTAAAAGTCGTTTGGCCTAAAGGTGTTTGGCCTAAAGTCATTTGGCCTAAAAGGCATTTGGCCTAAAAGGCATTTGGCCTAAAAGGCATTTGGCCTAAAAGACAGTTGGCCTAAAAGGCATTTGGCCTAAAAGACAGTTGGCCTAAAGTCATTTGGCCTAAAATGTAAATTTAAAACCTTAGGATATCTTCGGAAAGTAAAAAGTACTGTTAGTTGTTTCATCTGAATATAGATAGCACAACTGATGCAAGGTAGTTACAATATTTCTAAAAATATTGACACTATCCTAAATACATACAAGTAGATCAGTAGTTCACAAAAAACTATATTACCTTTTTTATACATAGATTTCCGATATTATTTCCTTGGTAATATATCTCACGGTCATAAAGTTAACGAAAAACAATAAGAAACCACCTTCTAAACACCGTTTACGTGTGGTAAAATTATATGCGTACATTCAAATCATGGGGACTTTTGACAACTTATTCCGAAAGGCAAAATGAAAGTGGAAACCAATATTGAACCCATCCACTTTAAATTTGTCTGAAGTGACGCCCGATTTTCGTTTAGAGTTACTGAGATATATATGAACATATTTTTTTATCTATTGTATT
>CABEEJ010005652.1:0-47591 GCA_901482245.1 Timema douglasi | reverse complement strand
TCAAAGCGTTACGTGGTTTATGGACGACCCCATATCACAGCCACCAGTGGCTTAGTGGTACAGCATAAGCGTGCTGAGCCAAAGTTCCTGGGCTCGATTCCCATATGCCGATGTTCTTTTTACTCTAGTCGATCGTAATCATAATCTTAATTAAGATAATATATCCCGCAAGCTTCGCCTTTCATATATACTATAATGTATAGTGCTTCTCTCTTCCATGGCTATAGATTTGTTAAACACATATACTTGCTGGCAAAGAATAAGTTTATTAATATCAATTTATATGTAACTTATTGATTTATCAACTTTTTAAAATGGAACCTTCTTGTTATATGTTTCTATTATCAGTGACTCTATTAATAATAATTATTAATAATAAAACTACATAATCTATTTTATGTGCATTATATATGTAAATGGGTCCTCTATCTGCAGGTATATCTCTATGTAACAACAATAAACTTTGTCCATAGTATGTTTTCTTTGTTATTTTAGGAGCACCATGCTAACAATAAGAGCTCAGTGTTCAAAGAGTGATTAGCGAAAGTGTTGAGCGGATTGGATGCGATGTCAACCCTAACCTCACCTAGCTTGGTGTCGCCTCCTACCTCGTCCACTTTGAACTCACTCTGTCGTCAAGTTGAGGAAACTCAGAGCAATGGCGAAAAACACAGAGACATCACAAGTGAGGCACCATCCCCCTTCATGCATATGCACCCCACTATACTAATACAGTTTGATCGAAAACTACTCAGCCCAATAAAGATCAAAGTAACAGAAATGGTTAACGTCAATACTTTATTTCTTCCAAAGTAATTACTATACACAGTATACATAATGTGGACGATAAACAATATCACATTTTCATAACATTACAGGTCAATTAAAGCATTTACTTACATAAACAATTTAATATTTTACAATAAACAGACGCTGAACTTAAAGGGTAAATTATACTTCACATTTTTGCAGCTGGTACAAACTATGGAATGTTTAAAGTTTTGTGTACAGATATATGCGTATTTTGAATGATATACTACTGTCGTATGAATCATATAATGGTTCTTGATGAAATTATGAACTTTTTGGGTTGCGTTACATTTCGATCTTACTGTACGGGTATATTGGTTACATGTAGAATATTCTCACATATCTAAGATGTAGATCTGCTAAGCGCGAATAAGTATTTTTTATGAACCATCACAGTACTAATTTAGAGCCAAAATTTTAAAGTGAGATGCTATTTAAGTTTAAACAATCTATAACAGTGATTCTAATAAAGAATACGTGTAACGTCTATATCACAGAACACTAATGTAAGTCTCAAAAGTATATCCATAATTTGAAAATAATATATACTGACATTTAAATCAAACATATGGGGTATTTGTGTGTTTGTTTGTGTATTAACGCCTTGACTCGTATGGTCACGAAACATACAGCTGAAACTTGGCATGCGTACTTACTTAACCGCTTAGACACCGGCTATTCACAATTAGAAGGCTGTGTATTGTTTTGTACCTAGCTTTATCTCCAAGGGGATATTTAAATTTCATATTCAAAGAGAAATTATATTTAAACTAAGTAGTTTACTGTAGTTTAATAGGTGTTCATAGTTTTATTGGATAATTTGTATTTAAATTAGTTAAGAATTTTTTCTCTTACATCGGTAGTGTTCCACATCTTTATTGTATTGGATCTTATAGTTAAAAGAGAAATATCCATATAAAAACTGCTTCTATATAGTTAAAAGTCCAATGAAACTCCAGAACAGCCAAGGACACAGTCATACAAATATAATATAAGTTTGTTTGTTAACGGTTTTATATATTATTATTGTTATTATTATTATTATTATTATTATTATTAGCACCGCGTCTTACTACCCGTTCGGGTTATACGCACTTACGCTNATTATTAGCACCGCGTCTTACTACCCGTTCGGGTTATACGCACTTACGCTAATGTGTAATGGTAGGATGATTGTGAGATGAAATGAAGGACCTACAGTTTAACGAGGAATCCGAACCACGGTGGAGGCCTGGCATTCCTCACATTCACAAGATGTCTTGTCAGAGGTGAAGGAAGGGCTTGGTAATCAGATAAATCTTTGCCGGGACCGAGGATTGAACCCCGGCCGCCAGCATAGAAGTCTGACACCTTAACCCTAGACCGCCAGGTCACCGGTTTTATGTAAAGATCAAACAACTTTGTGAGGGTGTGCAGTATAGTTTATTTTAAATGTACACGCATTCTGACATGAAGCCACAAAAAACTTGACCACTAGTTCACTAGTATTAATTACAGCAAATACAATTAAGATATATTTTTCTATTTGAACATATATATTGTTACCCTTACACCGTAGACTTCGTGACCATCAAGAATCATAGTAGAAATCTAAAACGTTGTTTATGTACTTGAGGGCACGTAAGTTGAACACCTTGGTCATATATCGCGAGCCTGATGACTCGAGTCACGTGATCACTAGTTTCATTGGTATAGCTTGTTTAATATAGTAGTGACTCAGTTTATATTGAAATTTGAAATTTGAAATTTCAACCATAAATCTTAGAAGTATTTAACGAGACCACTGGTTACATTAATACACTATCTAGCTTAAAATTTGGTGGTGTTCCTATAATGTACAATGAAAATAATTCTCTTGTATTTTATTTATTTTAGCACCACACTGACTACCCGTTCGGGATATACGCTACTAATTACGATTATGGCTTTAGGGATTAGGAAGGTTATATCTATAGGAAGTGTACCCGTATTTGCGTGCAGGGAGAATGGACAAACGGACAACCAGTTTGGAAAACCACCCTCACTACACCCGACCGAGACTCGAACCTTGATCTCCTTGTCATCATCAGTCTACTCTACTGCGAGTGCAGCCAGGTAACTCTCTTATAAACTCACTCTTATGATAGGGCAACATTCGTTTTACTCCTAAACTTAACAAGTTTGGTTTTACAATTAAGTCTATTTGAACCTGCGATTTCACCCAAACGTGAAAAGATGTTATGGGTTTCGTTAGACTTGATATTCAAATGTTGTAAGATTATAGCTGGAGGAGAAATTGTGATTACAGTTCTGAATCATAAATTAAGAGCACAATGATCGAATTTTAAAATGCCATTTTTTAAATTTATATTAATATTTTACTCAGAACGGATATCTTGAGAGTGTTTTACGTGATAAATAACACTGGAAGCTTTTCTGTATGAATCTTACCAAGCTTACGATAGCTTAAGGTAGATAGCTGATTTTTGAAAATTCAAAATTGTTCAAAAGGATCTCAAATAACTGGTTAAAAATGGGTTTCTGGGGAGTGGTTTATTTAATAAATAGAATATAATACACACGTTTTAAGGAAAATATATATTTATGGGTAGTTTACTAATAACATGTTTTTTAAGTGGTGTAACAAACTATTATACACTATATTGAAAAGTATGTACGATTGTGTCATATAATTTATTTAATTAATTTTAAAATTTAAGTCCTGGGGTCTATTTTATATAAATAGAATTTTACAATTTACGATTGAATATTTTACAATAATTGTAAGTAGAGAGGAATTTAAAAAAAGTAAATCTCCGTGTACTCTAAGCAAATATTTACAAGTCATCTGTTTTTATTAAAAGACATATTAAGGTGGATATGCGGGGAACGCGATAAGGGGGACGTGTTTTTGCAGTTTTTATAGCTAAATATTATTTTGGTCAAAATAAACCAAATATTGCTTCAAAACAAGCATATAGTTTAAATGTATTCACATGGTGACCTTAACAATTGTTGAATATTTTTTAAGGGTGTCCTGGAATCTCAAGAAAAAATGTTCTCTTCGTTGTGTTAGATAATGCCGTTATGCTCATAATATATATTAAAGAAATTAAACTATATATTTTTATTAAAGAAATATTTGGTTTATTTTGGCCAAAAAATATTTTGCTATAAAAATTGCTAAAAAACTTACCTTTTCTGGCGTTCCCTGCATCCTCACCTTAATACAACCAGTTTGGACCCTAATGTTGCAGCGACCAAAATTACACATATTAGTGAAAATAATTTCCTGGCAGTTGAAATTATAGAAACTATCAGTGATTAAAAAAAATGAAGACTCTCGAAAATGTTTTGTTTTGAGCTTTCTGAAATAAAGTCAAGATACAGGATAATATAAAACAATGAAGTTAGGTAAATGAATTGGTGTTGTCTTTGGGCTCAGAAATATTGTAGTGGATTTTATAATTTTAAATGTCCATAAACTAAAGGCAAATATTCATGTATTTGCTCAATTAATGATAACCTATATATTTAGGCTAATAATTTCTGGAGTACCAATTACTTCATTTTGAACCGCCTTGTCCACAACACTAAATCCAGGAAATATGGGGAATGGGGGATCAAAAATTCATAAAATAATCTAAAAATAACCTTTTCTATAAAGCAAAGAATTTTCATTTTTTATAGGTAGACAAGCAAATTTAAAAATAAACGAATACAAAATCTCAAGATTATCTTAGAAAGAGGGGGAGGGGGTTCCATTAGCGTAAAATAAGGATCCAAAACTAGAAATATATATTAGCGGCCATCTAAGAGCCACATGATGTGAACCTTAGCTGAGTAACCAGTGTCTGAATGGTGATCTCTGCTGCTAACTGTTTACACCCAAGAGGAATCTCTCTTCACTGGTGCTCGATGGCTCTCTCCTAGTCTTTAACCGAAGCTTTGGTGGGGGCATAGTCTTAGAGGTAATATATCTGCTTTTGTGCGGATGTAGAATGGGAAACCATTAGGGAAAAAACCACCCTCAGTAGACAAGACCCAGATCTTCCCGTCCTTAGCACGCCAGTCTAACACGAGAGTGACGCCTTAGACCATTTGGCCACTGAATACACATACACATAATTTAACCTCCTATAAGAAAGAGGTTAGAACAATCATGCAGAATTTAGAAGAAATGGAACTACATTTTCTAGTAAGGGTAGTAGGGGACCATTTGGGTGAAAATACCCTCAGACCCGGTCAGGATTTGAACCACAAACTCCCTACCAAATACTAGTCAAAAAAGACTTACAATTTCATTATAAGTCATTACTGAGATTGTTAGTGTTATATAAAGCACGTGTAGTTTGAAATCCTGCCTGGATGGTGAACCTTTGAGAAAGGGTTGACGAGCAAAGGTATTGCATGTTCGTGGTATTTTTCTATTTTTATTTGTGATTGCGTTTATTTTTATGTTTATACTTGTTTTAAGGTATGTCCAATTTCAATTTATGAAATTGTTTGTGGTATATGCTAGTTTTACACACAATTTAAATAATCTCAATCATAAATAATACCCACCAATTTTTGTAATACTTTAAGATAATTTTACATTATCATATGAGTGAGTGCATTTTTTCTTGATTTATGATATTTTTCCGTATGCTTTGTGAGCCAACAGAATATATCATCCATTACACTAAATATGCCCAGTTCCCCGACCACTAATTCATCATTGTTAAAGAGACAAATCTAATTTTACTAATACATGTTTTTTTCATCTTGTTGATGAGAGGCATGACTTATAACTGAATTAGTTTTTGCATCCTTATTTAAGTAATTAATAAATGTAAAATGGGTTCTTATATATTTATGTTGAGTGTGACTTATTTTAAAAAATAGTAGTGTCAATTATGGCGTCTTAAGATTATTTTTTTTTACAATAAAATGAAATTACAAAGAACAGTTGAGATTCAAAGCAGCTTCAGAAAATAAATTATTAGCTTCTCTTTAATCAAAGATAAATAAAATTATAGTTGAGGTTTATACTTATCTTACTTTATTCTGCATACTTTTATATATATATATATATATATATATATAAATAACCAATTCCTTAACTCCCCCAACCATTCGGTAACACTAAGGGCCGCTTGCACAAACATCAGATTGGTTCTACAATCACCGGATTACCAATAAGATTGATGTTACATCATAAATGTTTGGGTAGCAAAGTAGTAAATTAGTCAGAGTAATAACCTGATCATAGATTGGATCAAATAATAAAGTAAAACTAACATGACAACATTGTAAAAAAGCAGTATATTTGGAAAATCTGACTCTGAAACGACCTAAATATTTGTACCTAAGGTTAGCTATGATGTAAAAACTTCATTTTTACAAACACTTATATATATATATATATATAAATAAAAGTGTTTGGAAAAATTCTTAAGGAACGTGTCCGAAATAGCAATTTATTGGAATGATTAAATGAATATCAGGCAGCCTTGGCTACCAGAGACATGAAGTTTTTACCGAATGGTTGGGGGAGTTAAGGAATTGGTTATTTCAAGCACCACGTCTTACTATCTGTTCAGGTTGTACACATATGTACTAATTACGTTCATGTGTTAGGGAAGAGACAGGGTTAATTTAGAGGAAGTGTACCCGTACTTGCATGGAGGGAGAGTGAAACACCCTACCAGGATTCGAATCCCAATCTTCCTGTCATCAGCAATCTAGTCTATTAGACCATGTGGCCACCGAGTCAGATGAGTTAATTAAGCCAGTATAACACATGACTTTATTTTTACACTGCATATTATTTTTATTATTTCAATTAAATTAAGAGCCAAAACCTGTTTTATAATTTTAAAAAAGGAAATTCATATTGCAATTGTAAAAGTAAAGCCAAAATTATGTGTAAAAACGGCCCGAATTTAAGGTTTGTAAGATGCAGGGCCTGTAAACACTATATATATATATATATATATATTGCTAGTGGAGTAGGATTCATAAAAGGATATTCTAGGTAAAATATACCTGCATTTGCATACAAGGAGAGTGGGAGACCTTTTAGGGAAACCCTCCACAGGACACTTGGTAGGAACTTGACCCCAGACCTCCAGTAACAGTCTAACCAAACTATATATTAAACCACGTGTCAACCGATGCATGTGAGACATTTAAATTGAAGTTATGGATCGTATTCTAAATGTAAGATTTTCAATTTATTACTTTTTTAAAATTCTCATTTGGTTAAAATTGTAAACATTGATGGTGGCTATTGGCTAATTAGTGAACACGGTCATTTATTGATAGAGCTCGTCTTAGGTGGTTTATTTTTGTAGTAGACATCAGCTCTATTAAATGTGTCGTTTAGGAAATGGTAGTTCGAATACTTGTACGCTTATATTAAATGTATGTATTCGTTGACACGCTCTCCCTACGCCGTCCCAACTTCCCCCATTTCATTCAGAAGAAAAGCCGCGGAAATAGCCCAGTAGTCTACGCCACAAGCCCAAACCATGACACTTTTTACTAGAACTTTTTTAGACCCTTTTCCTCCTTTTTACGTAAGAATAAAAAACAGTTAAAATTGCCGTAAAAAAATCGGGAAAGCTCGGGTCTACAAGCCGAAGCTATCGAATATTTTTGTGCGAAGGCTCTTTTTTAAAAAAAGTGAGACGGGCCAGTAAGGAAGGGGTTGCGCGTTGTGTGGGTAAGGTGTTGATTTTTACCTGAACATTTTTCTTCAGTTCATTTCCGAACTCCGCGGCGTGGCAAGGAGGAGTAGTTACACCTTTTAAATATACTATTTACAGTTTGAAAAAGATTCGTCGGGATTTTTATTCTTCATTTCTAATTTCTTTTTAATAATTCCAAGGAGTAAACGAACATGCCTGGTGTTAAATATTATATAATGCTTAGTTACATATATATTTTTTTAAATTCCATTTAATGATTTTAAAAATAACCCTTTCTAAAATTCACAAATATGAGTTTTCCTAATTTCGGGTTAGTTGTAATAATGACTCGGCTGATCATAAATTTTGCACTTTACAAAATATAAATTAGTTGTTGGTACAGGAATATGATAATAAAGATTACATCAGTCGAGATCTAAAATTATCGATACAAAATAAGTTTAAATAAAACTAGCTAGATAATTTAGAAATATCCTGAAAATATTCTATTTTTCTCAAAATATTGTTGAGACTCAACGAGGCAAGCGGCTGAACAGACTAGTTCTTAATATTATTTGTGTAGTGAACAATTTGACAAATTAAATATCATTGCTACAAGTTTTTTGACAATGGACTGAAAACGGGCCTTGGAATGGATAGAAGAAACAAAGACCATTCATGCCCGAATAACTAATACATTTTGCTTTGCTTCAATCTCAGAAATTATTAGTATCCATATTTTAAATATAATATTTTTTCTATTTCTTTGATGAATATATTCGATTTCCGTTTAATGGTGCCGTATAAATGCTTCGATCTTTTTTCGCTGTTGTAGGGAAACATTGTTGGACGCAGGATTCCAAAGATGGGTGGATTTGTACAGTTAATAGACTTGTAATAATATTGGTTTACACATCACAATGCGGGCGGGATCAAACAATTAATTAAGGAACATGTGTGTAAGTTCTGCTTGTGAAAATATGTGTTTTTAATTCCATCGTGCTCTTCACTCCAGTCACGCCAGACGAAATTCTTCTCAAAACCAAGGTAAATAAATTCAAGTTTTTTGGAATATTGGCTCTTTGAATAAGTTATGGGACAGCACAATTATTATAGTTACAGAATAAGAACTACCCCTTCGTCTCTGGCATTAGATTCACGGCACTTGTACGTCACCAAAGTCGTGCAACATTGAGTGAAAACAAAACATAGATGGGTGACTGACGGACTCTGATTGGGTATTTTAATCTCGAGAGTTTTAAAGATTATATTTAAATTAGGTCTTTATGTGTGTGTTTAATTATATAGAGGCTATCAATTTACAAAATAGTGGGCCCAGACTGTAGAATCACTGTTCAAAGCTTTTAGCTCAATCATTATAGCATCTGTCGTCTAAGTAAAGGGGTCCAAGGTTAAATTCCAGACAAACCAAAAAAATATTATTTGTGAAATTCGATCTTTAATTTACACTTTAATTAATTGGCATCCGTAGAATAGAATAGTGCCATTGTTTGATTTTATTTTTTGTATCGGATCTAACTTCTCGTCTGGGATATCCAAACTTAACTACTCTACTGACGCAGAGACGAGGAAAGTAGAATTTGAATTAAATGTGTCCTAATTTAATTTGAGGAGGACTTATAAAACGATTAGAATAAACACCCTGAATAAGCCCAACCCATATTGAAAAACCAACCACTCCATCACCCTCATATTAGATATCTTAAAGTACTAAAGAGAAGCATAATATTAGTTGACTAATATTCACTGTAACGAAAACCGTTTTATTTTGAATGCAAGAAAACAAGACCCTCCATCCGACTGCTCTACAGCATTTTGAAACATATTAATTTGTATTGTTATATTTATTGTATACATTTTAAAAATATGTTGTTCTCTATAATGCTCACACGTTTAATATATGTTTATCTAAATGTATATTGAAAGTAAGTTAATAATTTAGTTAGGCTACGAGCTTTTTAGGTTAAGGTGGGGAAGGATTTAGATAACGTGAGAAAATATCAGTGTTTTTGCAGTTTTTATAACTAAGCATGTTTTTGGTTAAAATAAATAAAATATTGTTTCAGTACAAACCTAGAGTTTAATTTTCTTCACACGATGATATCAACAGCTGTTGAATATATGTCATGAGGATAGTGGCATTGAATGACAAGCTTTTTAAACGAAGAGAAAAAGTTGTCATTAAATTCCAGGAAATCCTTGACGGATATTCAACAACTGTTGAGGTCACTATTTGAAGAACATTAAACTCTAGGTTTGTACGACTGTATTTTAAACAAAACCCATGTTTTGCCATAAAAGCTGCAAAAACACTTACCTTTTTCGTGTCCCATATATGCCCACCTTATGTCTTAACATTGTTATTGTTCCATTATAGTTATTTGTATAAATACAATTAGTGCTGTGTTAAATTATAAGACTTAATACGGCTGTTTTAAATTTTTATCACAATTATATTTTATAGCTTTTTAAACATGCATAGATACGAGACACCCATAAGCATATAGAGCGTGGTGAATAAAATATATATCATATATTTGTTTGACTTCACTCGTATTTATTGCTCGTTTACGTTTCTCGTTGTTTATCTATATTATAATATATTATTTATCTACCGTTACCTGTCACATCTCTCACCAAGGTCATTTGGTGAGTAGAATGACTCACTTATAAAGAAAACATGTACAAATATTTGTTGTTTTTTCCAACAAGAGGATCGATGATAAAATTAAAACCTACCGATGTAAATTCTTCTTAATACTATTTGACAAAGATTTGTAAACATTGGGAGTGTAACTGATGGTTTTTAAAATGTATTATTTTGAGTACATGCTTTATTTAATATTTTAGTTTCACAAAGATGTATGATACGTCTTAACTGACTCAATATGTACACAATCTGGGTTTAGTTAGTGAGTATCTTTGGTTGGTTTTATAAAACAATTACTCACACAAACACTCGCATCATTGGTTGTATGGTCTAAGGCGTCACTCTCGTTGGAGATTAAGGTTCGAATCTCATTCGGGTGTACTGAGGATGGTTTTCCCAGAAGGTTTTACACACTCCCTCCACGCAAATGTGGGTACACTTCCTATAAATATAGCATTCCTCACCCCTAGAACCATCGGCGTAGTTAGTACACATGCGTATAACCCGAATGGGCAGTAATACGCGATAATATACAAAATTACCGTGAATCTTAATAAATAACAATTTTCTTCTATACAAAATTCTAACAAAAACTTTTTATTGACAATTATTTTGTGGTTGCTATAGTAAAATGAAAAAAGCATGGAATCAAACTTTGCTCCCGTCAAATTATGGAGAGTTATAACTTTGATTAAACTCATAAAATTTCATTTTAAAACTAAATAATGGGGAAAGTTGAAATATATATATATCAGTTTAACCAGAAATAATATAAATTATCTAAAATTTGGGTTGGAACCCAAAAAGTAGATATTGTATCTTTTCTTAGTAATCTATAAGTTTTTTTAATTTCATCTTCCATAAATAAACTGACACCATTTTAGAGTATAATTGTTATTTAAATTACATGTGTGAAATAAAACAATACATTTTAAATAAATCCATAACTAGCTATTGACAGTGACGAAGATTCTGGAAGGGGGGGCCGCACTTTATGTTGTCAAGTAGATCCAATCAGTGTAGGTAGCGCTGCCAACGATAACTCGTGACGTGGTGAAACATATAACAGCTACAAAAATATCACCGCGTATTGTAATGAGCTCAAACATAATTATCTTTGGTATTTGACGATTATCCCTCAATATTCAATAAATAATAATTAAGGCCTTTTATAACTCCAGCTTTAGTCGTAAGTTATCAACCTGCTTGACGATCATAGCTGACGTATAGATTACTGCAAGGTCTGAGCCGGCAAGCTGCTACCTTACAACCTCAACAGTGTGTACCTGCATTTGCGTGGAGGGAGAGAGAGATAAAAACCATTTATGAAAATTCCCCCTCAGGATACCCGGCTGTAAGTCAAATCTTGATCCGATTCCCCCTTGCCATCTGACCACCTCAGTCAACAGCAAACCAGGCAGCTAAGCAATGTTTATTTTCCGCTAACACACTGTACGGTGGTTACTTTGTCTAAGACGTCACACTCGAAGTTGACTGGAAAGTCCATCTTCTAATCTTGGATTGGTGCACAGTGTGTCATTTTCCCATCCTCTCGTGATGCTATTGTGGGTGAATTTCCTCTAAGTTTCCTTTGCCTCAAGTTAAGTCATTAATACTCTTGGTGTTGTAGGCCTACTTACTAATTTTTAAAAATTAGTATGGCATTGGAGCCTTGGCCAAACCCCTTTTGGATATTTATTTGGCTCGAACCGCTTGAAAATCGAAAGTTCTTGACCTTACATGGTGATAGAGGTGGAATACGAGTAGTTTGGGTTTCACTAAAATATTAGACACTAGGGATATTGATTAAGACTTCGCCATGTTCTAATTCTAGACTAGATTCATACCATGATTATGTTGGAGTGATTGCTGTCTGAACGTCTATTTTTCGACCGGAATACTACTTTAACACTATAGTCAGTTTGTATGACTATAAACTAGAGATTAAGTTTGTATTCATTTAATTTTATTTTTAAGTTCATAAACACAATTTGTAATGATAAATTACACTTTTTATTTCCATGTATTCTGTAACGTCTGACCTTTTATCTCAGTCGTAGTGTGTATGCCTACAGAAATAGGAGGTCCAGGTTTGATTCTTGACATGGTTGAACAATTTATTATTGGGGAAATCGGGCAACTTTAACTATCCCAAATTAAATAAGTGTCCTGTGACCAAAACTGATTTTTCTTCTAAGTGTATTCGAGGAAACTCATATTCTCCCAATGTTAGTTTTGGAAATGGGAAAACTTAATAAATTTAACACTTATTTATTTTTATTTATCTCTAATATATAATCACAAAATATACTTCAGTTAGTTTGGTAGAGGTACATTTCCTTATAAAGTGAGCTTAAATGTGTAATAGTATCGCCGATGACGGGTAGATCGGAGTTTGAATACCATTCAGGTGAACTTTTTTTTCCAAAATTGTTGTACACCCTCTCTCCTCGCAAGTGCGAGTACACTTACTATAAATTCCATCTTCTCCACCCCAACACATTATCGTAATTATAGCAAATGCGTATAACCTAAAGATGTAAAACCAGGTGCTAAATTGTTTTTTTTTAATATACCTGGCATATATATTACCGAACCTTGAGGGGAGTGGCAGAATCATGTAAAATCCTGTTAATTTAAATTAAGGTATTCCTTATATGTTCCTACTCTGATAGTTATTTGAACTAATTATTAGATTTGGATTAAATTTTGTATAAAATTAAATTTTATTGGACCCACACATAGTCAATATAATTCCTTCTATAATTTTTGAAACAATATTCTGTTTGTTGCGTTTTTTTTAACCAAACCTCGTATATAAAACAAATTTTACGTAAGTTTACTATATTCAATAGGGAAAATATCTACTTAATGCTGCTAGATAGAAAATTACACAGGAAAAAATTGATTACATAATTAAAAGTCCTACTTAGGGGTCCAAGTATATAGATTTTGCGTGCATGCGAAGATTGTGGGGTCCAATTCAAAGTAATTAGCAATTGGATGGCAGCTTTGAATCTTAAAATGCGCGCTATGATCAGCTAAACGATGTAAGATAAACCTACTCAAATATTTGACTTTAAAGACACTGGCCTCAATGGAAACAATGCCTAGTGGCTAGCTAACCACGTCAGGCCTAGGCGACCATATATAGTTAAGGTTTATTCTCAGAGGGGTACCAAGGCACATTCATTGAGTAGGTGAGTCATCAATAATTATTTGACAAGACAGTTTCCAATAAAAATAAAACCATATAAACTGGAATACGCAACTACATAGATGAAACAAAACCAATTTGCTAGTTTAAAAAAAAATTCAATTCTCAATTTTCCACCTTTATTATTTCAGGTCTTTTTATTTGGAATTGTGAGATAAATATACTTGCTATTTTTCCCTTAGGCCATTTTTGTTCGGAGTAAAAATATTTTAGTCTGGGTTTGAGTCACGAACCAAAATATTTGTTCCTGTTTCTTATCATAGATTTTAGGAAATGATGGGCCTGAGGTTTAAATATTAAGTGCATTTATTTCGCAATTCCAAATAAAACTGACTGAATCAAAGGAAAATGTTATTCTACCAATTATTATAAAATATTATTATGATATTTTTACTAAGGTGGCCTATAAGACCGAATCTGGTATATATCCTCACTTGGCAGTCGCTTCCAACTTATCCTGTCTATAGCCATCTCTTCCTCTGCCCCTCTCTCTTGCATCCCTCTTCACACCATCTATCTATCTGTTTCTTGGTTTACCCAAAGGTCTCTTTCCTTCCGGACGTCCTTCGTACACTTTATTGATGATCAATGTGTCTCCTTGAGGATCTCTGACTATATGGTTATATCTGTCTATATATATTTATTAATCTTTCTCTCTTTATATATATATATATGCCTTAAATTCAAATACAAGTGTATATATATATATAGAAAGAGAGAGAAGGGGGGGGGGTATATACACATATGTAGTCTTGTATTTTAATTTTAGGCAACAATATTCCAACTGTGTCTTTTTTCTTGGTTTTATACTATTTTATATTAACTAAAATATTTTGATGCATTTCTCAAACCTAACTCTCGCTCATTTAGCCACACAAAAGACTTGGAAGACATTTCGACCAAGGACTACGCACCTATTCTAGTTAGTCTTCCGCAAGCAAGTGTGAACTGCCAGCGCTGTATTTATATAGGCGAGGGGAGTTAGGGGGGGAAAGGTGGCACACTCGTTGTTTTCTGGACAGCTGAGTGAACAACGTTGGTTACTCCGCTCACCATTTTTGGCCGAACATCAAATCTCTCATTTTAAAATGTCAGCCCCAAAACAAAAATAATCCCTAGGACTTTTAAACACCTTCCTGCCAAAACGTTCCACAATGGTGCAAATGCTTTGAAGCAGCGCTCTATTTGCTATATTTTGATGTTGTATCGTTAAACTTAGAAACCAAAGGAAATAGTCTGCTTAAAACAAATTGAAATTACACTATGGTTTGATGTGTTCGTGTTATTTTAGAACGCTCAAGAGCCCTCTTTGCAAGACGTAATGATAAAAAAAATCACGTGTGTAAACATATTCATGTTTATATTTGATCATAAGCGCTTGTGGACTAGTTATGCTCAAGTAAAAGAAAGCGTGTTACATGCACTCTTCATGGTAAAGGAAGATTCTTAGTAAAAAAAAAAGATTAATATATTAAATTTTAACAATAAAATATGCATCATACACTATTTACTTTAAAATACAAATATCATAAACTAAACTAAATTACGGTAGTAAATTCCTTATATGGATTTATGTTTCTCCATTAATAACATATAACATGTGCCAGTGGTGGAAAATTGTCTTATATTTTACTGCACTTTACCCGCCTCGGTGGCGCAGTTGGCTAACGCGCTAGTCGTGTTGAGCTCGACCGCAGAGGACGGGGAGATCGAGGTTCGAATCTCGGTCGGGTGAACTGGGGGTGGCTTTTCCTAAATGGTATTCCACTCTCCCTCCACGCTAAAGCGGGTTCACTTCCTCTAATTCAACCTTACTAATCCATTAGCGTAATTAGTACTCAAAGCGTATAACCCGAACGGGTAGTAAGATGCGGTGTTAAATAATAATAAAAATAATAATACTTTACTTTATATGCAAATTATCTTGGTGTATTTTTGACTTTCTAATACCATTACAAATAATTTCATAGGAAGTCTGAATGGTTTTGAGTTTTTAGGAAAAAACCAAATAATTTAAATAATTAGAAATATGTTACAACTTTGATTTTAGTAAGTATTCTTTTAATGATGCGATTTTAATTATTTTTGCCACGCTCTCTCAGTATATAGTATGTGTGCACCCATTAACATGGCATTCAAACCGGTCCCATTATACACTAATAAGTGTATCTTAATAAATAAGCTTAAATTAGAATAGGCTTAAATGAAAGTTGTGTGTGATACTGTTGACAGGTCACAGCATGGATATGTTGTCACCATCAAGCGTCCATCATCATTGCAACAATGGTGACGATGACAGGGAGACCACTGGCATCAACAAGCAGGAGTATCTCTCCGTGGTAGACAGTCATCACAGCTACAGAAGTGTAATGGAACAGGACTACGACGAGGAGATGACGGATTTCGAGTCGGAGGCTGATTACGAGGAAATCGATTCCGAATCGATGGTGGTGAGTGAAAACAATGCAAGTTTAGATGTGACTATGACTACGACAACCATTGCTTACTCTACGTCCAACCTCCCAGCTGAAACAGTCATTTCTCACGAACAGCAATTACTGCCAAAAAGAAACAAAAGAAAAAACTTTAAACCAAGAAACATTTTATGTGCAGACGACGAAGTGGAAGATGTTTTAGTTCATTCTGGTCAAAATAAAGTTAAAGAAATATGTGATAGTGACGTAGATGAAAATACACAGCTTGATAGTTATGAAACTCATATATCTTTAAATTTAAGTGAATTTTCAACTAAAGATACCAAAACTAGTGCACCGTCAATAGCCGCGAGTAAAAGCAGGAGAAAGCCAATGATTGCACCTCAACGTCGATTTGTGCCTTATCCAAACGCAATGAGAGCAAATGCTGGCGCGCCAATGGACCTTAGCTACTCCTCAAGAGACGATGAAGTTTCTAGACCTACGGATAATGAATCTGGCGAAGATGCCACTGAACCTAGTGGCCATGAATATCACCCACATTCTATTTATAGTATTACAAAAGAAATCGACTCACCGCAGAAGTCGTCCCAACCAAAACATATCAGTAGTAGTAGTAGTAGTAGTAGTAGTAACTCAGTACATAAGTTATATCCTCGTCACGAACAGTTATTCAATTACCATGAAAATGATACTGTGAGTCAAGCAGAATCATGCAACAGTGAAAGGTTGCAGTGCGTATCCCCAACGCCTCAGAACAACACAGTCAACAATGGTAGATGCTCGCCGATAAACTACCCACACCGCAGTGGACCCAACGTCCTAACACCCGAACAGCTAAACCAACAGTACCTAATGAATCATCACCTTGTTCAAAACCACCTGAACCATCAACAAGGGACGGATGCTTCTACAATGAAGGAATATGCTGAGAATACCATGAAAGAGTTACTCAGTATATATGGTCTCAACAGCTCTGATATGGCAGAAACGATCACTAGGAACGTTCCAATGGCTAACTTCTCCTCTGGTAAGTGGAATTGACTGCACAGCTTATTAAATAATAGCATACATTTATTATAGCTTTAGTATAGTTGAATAACAGTAACGTCAGCTCTTTTTAGTAATTTAAAGTTACTAAAAATACTAGTCAATCCGCCTCGCAAGTATGTTTTTTTGTTGAAAATGTAAGTAACTTTACATCAATAGGTAAAATGGTAATGTGTTTTGGAAGAATTAATAAATAAATGTTTTAAGTATCTCTTTAACCAATATAAAATATAAAAGCTACTGTTATTAAAGTCTTGAGCCACTGTAAATAACTATCTACTTGGATTTTAAACTATTCAATTGGCCATCAGTTGATAACCCACATCATAACCAAACCATGTCATGATGGAACTTCCTCGGAAAGCCAAGTTTACTGTTAGATACACACTACTTTAGTTATTCACCTCACACTTTAAAACTTAATCTAACATATTATATCCAGCCCCAAGGTATTTGTCAGAGAACCTTGCTACGAACTTAGGGGCCCCAGCTTGTACCATGGAGAGTTTTCCCGAAAGAGGAACCATCCCAAAATCACCAGGGTTTGGTTAGTTAGGCTTAAGTTGGGTTTAAAATGCGGCAGAAGAGAGCGCGAGTAATATTACAGTTTTTATAGCATTACATTTTTTTGGTCAACATAAATCAAATATTTCTCCAGTAGTAACATAGAGTTTAGTTTTCTGCACATGCTAATATCAACAGATCTTGAATATCTGTCAAGGGTGTCCTGGAATGTTGTCAAAACGTTTACTCTTTATTTTGAAAATTTTTACACCATTCCAGGGCACCCTTTAAAGATATTCAAGATCTGTTGATATTAGCATGTGAAGAAAACTAAATTCTATGTTACTACTGGAGAAATATTTGATTTATTTTGGCTGAAAAGTTTCAGTTCTATAAAAACTGTAAAAACACTTTGCTATCTTTGGCTGCACCTTAAGAATTTCTACTGCTTACACACCTTCATATTCACTTCACAATCACACACACACATAATTATATATATATATANATATATATATATATATATATATATATATATATATACGCTCTTTTTGTCCTTCAATAAACTACCATTAAATTTAGCACTATACACCTAAATTCAAAAACCCTTCGGAGTGACCTTATGATAACCCCAGATACCAAGTTTTAGTCCAATCGGTAAAATAATTTCGGCTCTAACTCTAATTACAGACAGACAGACAGACGGACGGCATTGCGAAAACAACGTTTTTGGTTTCAGGGGGTCATGAAACTTCAACCTTTATCAAAATCTCAAATTCGATATGTTTGACAATCACAACGCTTTCTCACCGAAGTCTTGAGAGAAAGTAAAAAGAGAAATTAATGCTCACGGAACTATAACCATTAAAATTCAGCAAAATGTACAATAGTAGCAATGATAGTAACAAATAACTTGTACTGTCTCATATCAAAGAGTGTTGTAATCGTGAGAAATTTTTACCTCGAGATTATGATGAATCTTGACGTTTTATGTCTGTCCGAACTCAAAAAAGTGGATCTTACAATTAGGTCTGTGTGTCGAATTGATTTTTCCGAGACAGATCTCAAACGGTTTGGTAGATATTGTTCGAAATTGATCTCTAGATGTTATAGGAAAATACCTAGGGATTCTTTTTGTAATTTACTCTAGCCCTAGAATTATTAAGGGTTGTTTACTGATGAATGATTTTTTGAATCCGAATTTTTTGTTAGGAAATTGACTCGAGGGTTGTTGACTAATGACTGATTTTTGCAAAATTTGATATTTTTTTAAATAACTGTAACGATTTATTCACAGTTGATATAGGGGAACTATTTTATATGATCATTAATAATGTATATTTATTTTTCTAAAGAAAAAAATGAACGCCGTGTCTTACTGCCTGTTCAGACTATACTCATATAATATAATTACTCCAAAGGGGTAGGAATGCGGACGGAAGAATTTTAGAGGTAATCTACCTTCATTTGCGGGGAAGGAGAGTGGGAAACCATTTAGGAAAAATCACCCTCAGTAGCCCAGCCGGGATTCTAGGCCTGATCTCCCTAGATTAGGCTAGTCCAACACAAGAGTGACACCTTGTAGTTAGACCATTCGGACACAAAAACGGGTTAGGAAAGGGTAGTTTACTTTTAAAAATTTTTAGAAAATCTGAACATTTTCATATTTTACCTTGAAGATTGAGTTCAAAATAGGTATCTGGGAATAAATTTTCATCATAAATAATATTAATGTTTTTAATTTTACAAATTAAAATTAATTTTAAAGTGGTTTTCAATTAAGATATCTTTGAAAACATTTGAAATTCGTTATAAATGTTTGAACCATTAAGTCTTAAATTTATAAATATATTATGTTTATTGTGATTAACAAGATAATTTGTTTGTTTTTATGAGGAAAACATATTTAAGGGTAGTTAACTAAAACCTATTTAAGAGAATTTTCTTCCAAGCTATAATACACATTTTAAGAAAGTTTATTTTATATTAATTGGTATTAATTTTGATTCGACTACGCTCCTAATTAAAGATAATATAATTCATCCAATACTATAGTTTAAAAAATAATCACCGTGTCTTACTACCCGTTCGGTTTTAATTCATATGTGGTAGTTACACTAAAGTGTTAAGGATGAAAAGGGTTGAGTTTAGACAAGGTGTACCCACATTTGCGTGTAGGAAGAGTGAAAATCATTTAGTAAAAATCCTTCTAAGCACAGTCGACAGGGATTCGATCACCCTGCCATCGGCATTCTAGTCCATTGCGAGTGTTACGCCTCAGACCATACGGCCACCGAGGTGGGTTGATACAGTTGTATTAAATAAAAACATTTTATAAACGGTATATAACTATCCGCTATCAATAAATTAGATTGAAAAGGTGCCTTCCCAATAGCTCTCCAGGAAAAGGTTAGACCTCCCTTTACAGACATGTTCTGAAAATGGCGACAGGAGAGGGTAGAGTACCATATTATAATTGATGGTGATAGTGGCAGCTCAAAATGATTTCCTCTTAAGACTATGTGCTAGTCGAATATTAGAAGGACTGACCAAAACACAATATCCACCTGTTCTGTTTCGGACTTTGTTTGAACCATTGCCATTTGCGCTAGGTTTGTTTTCCACATTCATTTATGTTATTATTTTTCATATGAGTACAGTTTTGCTAATTAATATTCTTGCTCTTAAAAGCGACTGTTTTTACTAAATGTTGGCTATGACAATAAATCCTAATAGAAGAGAACATTCCAATCATGATATATTCATTTATTTAGGACTTTGGTGCAAACTATTTTAAGTTATAAAATATCTAACTAATAAACTATTTCATATATATATATATGTGTGTGTGTAGGCAGATATGTATCTAGATAGAGAAGAAGCCTACTATGTTTTTTATTTTTAACTACGTCTCACTATTCTTCCGGGATATCCACATTTAGTTACACTCATGGAGTAGAACTTAGGGAAAATACACTCTCACTACACCCAGGCAGGATTCAAACCCAACCTCTTGCCCTCAGTAAAACAGACTTTATGAGCCTGAAATTTATTAGAATTGAGTAACTAATTAATACATTATATATCTGTTCACATATCATTATTAGCAAACACTATTGGTGCGTAATGAAGCTATAACCAAATGCACTATTTAAATATGTTTCACCTGCCTTAGTGGCAGCATGGTTTAAGGCGTCACTCCCACAACAGACTAGACTGCCGATAACAAGAAGTTTGAGGTTTGAATTAAAATCGGGTGTAGCCTAACGAGAGTGGTTTTTTTCTGAATAGTTTTCTCCTTCCACGCAAATAAAGGTACACTTCCTCTAAATTTAATCTTACTCATCCCCACCCTGTTAGAGTAATTATCATATATGTGTACAGCCTAAACGGGCAGTAGTACTCGGTGATGAAAAAACGTATCGTTGAATGAGATTTGACCAAATTCCTAGGCCTATGTTTGATTCCAGATAACCAAGTCTATCCAATAGTATCCTCTGCTCGTCCTCTCTGATTGGTAGTACACAATAGAGCGTCGATAGTCCGGATCTCCAAGAAAAAAGATTATTTATAAAAATAACCACATTCGTAATATCAGACACATGGCCCCCAAAACACACTTCTCAACCCTTGTTTGAAAAAATTGAGACTTTTTTCGTTGTTAGATTTTTTCCTTATTATATTTGTTCATAATTTGTGATATTTAGCAACAACAACAAACCGTGTGTAAGTTAGTTGTTTGAATAAAGTGGAAATGTTTATCTCAACACTAAGTTGTCACAAGTATCCCGCCCATGCTTATTTTTTAAATGTTGGTACGACATAGCTAACATATTTATGAAAATCCAGTCAAATCGATAATTCAGACTGAGTCGATCCCCAATTAAACCAAATTATCGACGCTCTGCTCTACTTCTATTGTTTGATCCGAGTATGGTATAGCTTGTTTGATACCGTTATCATGTGATTGCTTGGTTACAAGGTAAACTGAGTGTACACTACATAGGCAGATCCAGCTACTATTTATGCTGTTGATACAACATTAAGTTGTTTTTATGTAACCTTAGCTCATCTAAACTCGTTTCCCTGCTAAATCTGTGTATACATATCACTGTGAGATTAACTGTGTCAACAGAAATGTACATCTAAGGCAGAGTTAAAATATTACGTGTGTCGGCATCCTGTTGGGGAAACTGGATTATGTTCTGAAAACAAAAGATAAAAATGGCATTAATTAGGAAATGGAATATACCCAAAATGTACATTTTATTGGAGTGTTATTTATCTACGAATTTGCTTTACATTTGACTAGTGATAATACAGCTGAGCCAATGATTTATAATCAAAAGGTTATGGTTCTTCTTCTTATTTTCAAAAAACTATGGTTTCATTTTGACAATAAGCAATATAAACTAACTAATCAAATGAAAGCAGTGGATAAAGGTTCATTTTAATGCACCTATCATAGCCATAATATCACAATATAATTTGCTTAGTAGCTTGACAGGGCGTCAAACAAGGCCAGACATTAAAATTTAAATTAACCAATTATAATCAGGATATGTTATTGCTCTATATTTTATTATGAATTAACCAATTATAATCAGGATATGTTATTACTCTATTTTGTTATGATATTTCCATGCACCTCAATTGTTGAAGTTTTCCCAGTCATGTGTGATAATGTGCTCAGAGAGGTAACACGATGTCGTAAACACACAAGTATATACTAGTTAAAATGCTATGACGTCACACGGTAGAGTAAACTACTCCCCCGTGAGAGGCATGCCATTATATAAGGAACGATTAATGATGTTTAGTATGCGATATTCCGATAGTGAGTGTATATAATAAACACTAAACTTAATATGTGCAATGTTGACGAAATGGTTACATTTCCCTAAAGACAAGAAGAAGAAAAAAGATCAGTTTTTATATTAACTTTGTGGCATTTTCATTTGTCATATCTCAAATTATTCTTGTTATTTTAGCTCACTTGTAGTTTAAATTAGCAAAACCGATCTCTGCACCTTCGTGTACGTCTTCAAAGAGTCGATTGGGAAAGTAGAGTATGTATATCTACCACAAAGCAAATTATTTATTTTTTGCAATGACACAAGATTCATAGATTGATCGTGGAAGTATATACTTTATGGCTAATTTACCTATCACATATTATTGAGTTTTCAATTGGAACTAATTCACATATTTCCTACTAATTATCACTTACAAAATAATTGGCTCCTATCGATAATGTGACTTTTCCGTGTCTCGATCAAATACTTGAAAATAAGAGAAACAAATCTATCATTGAAATACAAGACCAGTCTTTAAGAGACAAGTATTCTGTTGAAGACACGAGTCGACTTTTACTTTCCCAAGGGGTAGAGATGAAGATGGTGGTTTGAAAAAGTTGCACCTGCATTAGCGTGGATCGAGATTGTAAGGACTACAGCAATTTCATAAGTGAAAACCAACATCATTTTACCCATGTGAGATAAAATCAGGACCTTCCTCTAAATGGCAACCAAGTGTGATTCGAGTCCAAGCACCAAAAACCACGTGACACTCGATTCAGCTGACACACTTTAAAATAAAATGAATTTTAAACATTGTTACTAGTAGTCTCTCATATCAGTTATATATCTTAACCAATTTAACTAGATAATATAAAAATTAAATAGTGTTTGATGACTTCTTCTAAATGCATCAGCATTCATCTTGGGAGAGGATGAGGAACTTTGTGCTTACGGATACCACAACTTGTATGTAAAGTCTGGACTCGAACACAGGTACCTCAATTTAATAGTCCACGCAAGCCTTCACCGTGAAATAAAACATTTCTAATGCCAGCATTGCCTACTAGATGTAGATCCTCAAATGAAATAGAGTTCAACATTTTGGATATAAAATGTCAACAAGAGAACTATGCTAGCGCTCACAGAAGTAAACATTCTCCGAAACTTTCGCATTTGTTTTCGCTACAGATTGTGTTTTCTCAGATTTGTGTACCGAGTAATAGTTTGTGTGCGTCACCAAGCCGTGCATGTATGCACAAGTAGAATTAATGTTAGCAAGGGATACCCTTATATGAACAATGTGGAGATCTACATCATATTATTGCCATAAATAGACCTGGACAAAACGATAAAATACTATTGGTATAGTAAGGTGCGAGTTGTTCGGGATATTACCATAGGGAGTAGGAAAGAGCAGGGTAGACATTTAAAGGAAATGTAGCCATACTTGCGTTCAGGGAGGGTGGTAAACTATTTAGGAAAAACGCATGCTGTACATCCAAACAGGATTCTAACCCGGTTCCTGCCATCAACAGCCATCCAGTCCAACAATAAAGTGATACATTAGAACACATGAGCACTGATGCGGGTCGCGTTTAAATTAACCACGGACTTGATAGTCCAATTAGTTAAAATATCACAAATACAAACTTCAAACTAAAAATGATTTGGGGAAAAGGGTGGAGGTTTTTTTGTTATTTGATTAGTTTTCTTATGAAAAGGAGAACTATTTACATCTACTCATACCGGATGTATGTACAAATTTAGTGAAAATAATACTCCAAGCCCCGTATTAAGATGTATTTACATTGTTAAAAAATAAAATAAATGTTAATGCTAGCTTGAAAAATAAGTAAATAAGTTTGATTATGGGGTTTCATAAATATCAATGATATACACAGGGACCCAAAATATATCAGCCCCCTGGGACCATAAAACCACCACGTGTGTAAAATTACCACCAGTGTACTCGGCAAATCTTTGAGCCCGATTGCCTTAAATCACTTACACACCGGTCCTAGTGTTAAACTGTCAAATTAAAAAAAGGGGGGTAAAGTATCTATAGCCTTAATTAAAATGAATAAATTTAAAGTGTAATGAATTAGGTTTTTGGGAAAGTTATTTAATATTAAGATGATCTATTTTGAATAGTTCTTTAACACTCAAATTCAATCATTTTGGAGCAGTGAATTCGTTATTTATTTTTTATATCAAGATTTTAGAAGTTTTATTGAAAATGAAACAATATTTTTAGTTAATTATAGTTATAACTATAATATTTGACACAGGCTATGAATGCAACAGCACAAAAAAAATGTTGGCAACTTATGTTTGATATAAAATATCACTTTATATTATTTGTACAGGCAAACTATTTTTATTTAATTCCATAATGTTATTTCGTCACGTTATTGAAAGCCAACTTCCTGATTAAACCGAGGGCGAGCCAGGAGCCAGGAGCCAGGAGCTAGTGAGCCAGTCAAGCTAGCAGACCACGCAATAGTAGTAATAACAATAAAAATGAACCCAGCTGACTGATGAGCACCGCGAGAGGGGTGGAGGGAAGTTTAACAGGGTGAGGGACTCGGCGGGCAGATGTTTAGAAACCTGGGGATGAAGTATGTGTGTGTGGGTGATGAACAAAGAATAAGGAAAAAAGGGTTGAGTTGAGGCAGATGGAATAAAAAATTATATACACCCACCTCCTAAAAAGTAATGACAGTTATAAGCAAACGGCAAGCGCAAGAGTTGTAACGTCAAGAGGAAAATATAATTATAGTAATCATGGTTTTTAGATAAGTTTGCTCTTGATTTTTGAGCGAGAAGTTTTTTGATTACAGATATTTCTAATTAATGTTTTATACATAATTTTTAAAATCATTAATTTATTTTTAGATACATACAGTGGTGATATATTTTTTTTAACGAACCAAGCAGTTTGAGGGAAGAGATGAGTTCTGTACTATATTTAAATAAAAGAACCACGAAAAGATTCTTGACATTTTATGGCACTGAATGAAACTAAACGATGGCTCTGTGTTCTTTGTAAGATACGAGTAATCCCCATTTACCCAAAATTATAACTATGACATTTCTAGTAAAATGTCGTTGAATATGAATTTTTCATGAAAAATAATGTATCAACAAATGTAAATTATAAAGTTATTTATTCAATAGGAACATATTGATTGATACCTTTCACCTCTTTACTCATGGGACCTATTTTTATATATCAAAAGCACTTATAAATAGGGGGGAATTTATAAACATGTGCAATGCTCCTCTTTGCTCAAATAAGTGACCGGATTGCAAAATATACCAGCGTCATAATCAGTTTCTTTACTGCCCCTACAGCGTATAACAGTTCACTACCGAAACAATTTTAGAAAAACTGTTAGAACACACACAACAGAGAAAATGTTTGTTACTTCGTTTACATATTTTCATATGTATTTAAAAAATAAGATATGTGTTTATTCCTGAGGAAGGAATAAAGTTCAATCTCATTTCATATTTATCACAGATTTTGTGTATCTATTATTTCCGACAGTGAACTAGGGCTGACTGACCCGGAAGCTAGGTTAGCCTGTCAATCTTGTACTCTCTAGCGCTTTATAATAATATTTGTTTTTTCCTTATGGTTCCGTCTGTGGACCACCTGGGACACCTACGTGGACCACAGTTTGTACCTCCAGACATAATTTCTCATCAAATCTGTACCCCTAAAACGAAACTAGCCGTCCAGATAAGAATTGAATAAAGGAGAGGGAGAGAAAAAAATGTCAACACATGTCCATAGTGTGGGACTCTTGTGACCAACCCTAAGTCTGGCCCTGATAATTCAACGTTTACCATCAAATTATAACATTGTACGTACCACTCGTACCACTCGTACCACTGGGTAGATAGTCGCAATGTCTAAGATGACACCTCACAATAGACTGGACTACCAGCGTTTTAACCCAAGTTGGCTCTAATAAGTTATTTTCCCTGAATGGTTCACCCCTCTTCCTCAACTCAAATGATAGAGCATTTGTTCTAAATTATACCTAGATGATTCCCAGCCACATTAGTGAATGTATGCAGCTATACCGAGCGGATAGTAAGACGCATGTACAACAACAAAAACTTGATTATTCTACAAACGGATTTGTTCGTATCTTCCACTCTAGGCTTTATTATTTGTTACATTTATGGTAAATTATTCTTTATTCCTCTTTCCTATTATTTTCATCACTATAATGTTTATTGTATTCGTATATTTGCAATAGTGCCCCGTCTTGCATAACTATTAGAAAATAAACTTAGGATAGAGGCAGTAACTTAGATACTATTTAATATTGTTAGAACAATATATGATGACTCGGGTCCTTTATGAAGAGGACTTGGGGGACGTGTGCAATAAAACAACTTACAACAGTTTAATAGTTTAATATTTATGTTTTATAAAAACAAAATAATATTAAAGACACAAATTTCAGATTTGAATATACTAAAAGGTATTTACCAAATTCTAAGTTTTTCTTTGGGAAATTTGGATCTGAACACTTAAATATATTTAAATAATAAATAATAATAAAATGATAGCTGAGTTGAGATTGTTGTGGAATGTGATAGACCAATACAGAAGTGATTGTATGTTTGGGTTCCATTCTCAGGTTTCACAACATATACAAACTCACCAAGGCTATGATCTCTTGCAGCAGGAATAACATAAAAATAATAATGATTGAAAGTGCTCTTTTTAACATTTAGATTCATACATCCTATACATCTTTATATTTTTCCTGCTGTGTCTTACTTAGACCACCCTAATTTTAATCACGCCAATGAGATGTCGTTAGGGAAATATATCCGAAATGACGTGGAAGTAAAGCGAGAAATAATGTAGTAAAATAAAACCTAAGACCACATGGTCAGGATTATGACACTGACCTTCCCAACAACGGCGAACAAATTTATATTCAGTCCGCATGCTCACAGATGTGATTTCTAGATCAGTTAATTAACTCAGTGGCTACTAAATAATATACCTATTTAAAAATTAATTTATTAACTATATTAATTTTAATGTTAGCACCAAACAACTTTCGACTCAAGATTAATAACATTTCGGACATGTTTGTTTCCAATCCAGTTTCGGCTCAACTTCTTGGAAGCCAATCTCACCTACTCACCAGTATATTAGGAACACAATACTCCTCAACGATAAATTGCATTCAAGTGTGGTTTTTTTGTGTTTTTTTAACTTGACAACAACAAAATTGGGACCAGACAGAATTTTGTTTTCAATTTATAAGTTTTATAACTACCATAAAATGATCTCATAGTTTCAATTCCATTGATTTATAACGAAAACGATAGAAAACTACATTGGAATAGAGCGGCTCCTAAACAAAGGATACATTTTAGAACATTAAAATGATTGTTGACTATGAGGCCTATCACATGTGACGCCACGTCGATTATGTTTGTCGTATTTTTAATTACTCCTTTTTAATGAATCTATTTTCATTTTCTCATGTGCGCAGACTAAAGAGGAAGTCTGGTTTTAATTGCACCCTATACTGGCATTGAGGGCTATTAAACACCGAACATTTCTCTTCTGAAGAAACACATGGAAAACGATGTCATTTTAAAGTAACAGTAGGCACCAATAATTTGCCTAGAGGTAGGATGGAAAAGCACATTGTGGAAAACTATCCCCATTGTAACAGCTGGAGTACAAATATGGACTTCTTTAGGTAGGCATTATAATCACTCACTTAACCTATAGGCTTACACTATTAAATACGGCATGCGAATGTTATACGAAAACAAGAAACAACTTGTACACTCCGTTAGTATATAATACATTTTATTTTATTCACTAGGCCATCATTTTGTCAAAAGTCTAGGGGTAAGGGTGACCTGGCGGTCTAGGGGTAAGGTGTCAGTCTTCTGTGCTGGCGGCCGGGGTTCAATCCTCGGTCCCGGCACAGATTTATCTGATTACCATACCTTTCCTTCATCTCTGACAAGACATCTTGTGAATGTGGGGAATGCCAGGCCTCCACCGTGGTTCGGATTCCACGTTAAACTGTAGGTCCTCCACTTCATCTCACAATCACTCTACCATCACACATTAACGTATGTGTTTATAACCTGAACGGGTAGTAAGACACGGTGCAAATAATAATAATTTGTCAAAAGTAAGAGTATCAGGATAATTTTAGTGTCTACATAAAGTTCACGTAATGTAAATAAACATTGTGTGTGATGAGGACTCGAGTAAAATAACATAAAAGTGTAGAAAACCCAAGCAGATAAATGTGATCTGTTTGTAGACAGACTGTTCGCAGCAACCAATTGAACAGTAGGGATGATTACAGTTGAAATACTCTAATTACTGGATATACAAAGAGAAGTGTCAGTGAGGCCTCAACATCTAGGTGTACAGACGTGAACAAACGGACTACCGAGGAAGGTGTCTGCACAACATCAACCAATATACGACCTACTAAATATATGCTGCTGGTTTTGGTAGGAAGAACGGTATTTAGTAGTTCCTAACTTTCTAAAACTATTCAAGTCTATTTTTTTAGCAGCACGTTCTATTACTTGTTCAGGCTGTACACATCTGTACTAATTACGCTAATGAGTTAGGGATTAGGAAGGTTGCATTTAGTGGAAGTGTACCCGCATTTGCGTTGAGGTAGAGTGAGAAACAATTTTAGAAAACCACCCTCAGTACATCCTACCGGGATTCTAACCCCAATCTCCCAATTACCGGCAGTCTAGTCTAACACGAAAGTGACGCCTTAGACTATGCAGCCATCGAAGGCGGTTGAAATATATTCATACATCAAGTTATGTTATCTTCAGCTGTCACTTTTGATAGACATTATCCATTCGTATAAAATATCATAAAGTAATAATTTAGTAAAATGTTATCAATGTCGGCCGCAAAGAAATATGTTTGAGTTTTCTCTACTGTCCAAACTAAAATCAGGGTGTAGGTTCCCGTGGTGACGATGCTCTCAATATAAGTGGCTTTCACAATCACGTGGTCCATTTCACTTAACGTGACGTGAGAGTACTCATCTGGAAAACTCTTGCGTTAAGGGAACGTCACGCTAACGTTAAGTGCATCGTGATGGCTTCCATTAGAACACGAGGATAACCTTTACCTTATGTAACCCTTACGTTAGGTTACGTAAACGTTTAGTTGATCGTTATTCTGCCATACACAAAGGAATTACATGTATTTCTTTAAATCCAATAAAATATAAAACAAAAATAATTAATGTAAATTTTAAACATACACATTTTTGCACAGTCAAATTTTATTATCTCTAGTAAATGGTAATTTTCTATTTAACAGTGTTAATTACTTTTTTCAATATGATTTTGATATTTTTCATAATTTATCTCAGTCCCCCCCGGCCAAGATTCAAACCCTGACCTCTCTGTCACCATGAAACAAGACAATGACTGCGAGCTGTTTTACAACTTGATAAATGTTTCACCTATATGGATTCCCACGATGTTTTTGTCAGCACTAAGTCCCCTTGGTAGAGTTTCAGATTGGAGTGTAACCCCTCCCTTCCAGCCGGCCAGTAAGTTATTTCCGCTGTAACCCTCCGTATTCCTCCACTCCTTCCTACCGCCACGATGCATGCTCCTATCTTCGCTCCAAATGCACATAAAACATTCACCCGTACAACACGATAGTAGCCAATATAGAGCAACTCGAGCGTGTTCTTGTTTTACCAACAACTCTCCTATTCCTATCCAATGGCTGAGTGGAGAAAGAGGTCGACCCTGTTCCTAAGTAGCCGCGGATCTATTCCAGGGGCTGTTAAAAATCATTTAGTGTGTGTACTACATTAAGTTATATCATCCGTACGTGTGGTATCAAACTTCTAAAGCTCTCGTTTCCTTTGAGCTTTCTGACCTATATAAACAACACATTTACGAAATGCTTTGATACTATCCTAGTATGAGTTTTTATTTATTTTTGACTCCTGTCCTACTCTCTGTGTGGGCTATGCGGAATTAATTACACTCATCAGGTAATGATGAAGAAGGTAGAACGTTGAGGAAACGTACCCGAATATACGTGAACAGATGGGGGGAAACCATTTAGGAACGATCACCCTCAGTACACCCACCTGGGATTTGAACCCTCATCTCATCACCGTAAAACCAGACTTGAGTTAATTATCTGTACATGTAATGTCGTTGGCTGACGTGATAGTTTCGTGTTGAGCTTGACTGCCGAGGACGGGGAGCTTGAGGTTCGAATCTCGGTCGGATGAACTGGGATGTTTTTTCCTAAATGGTTTTACACTCTCCCTCCACGCAAATGTGGGTATACTTCTTCTAAATTCAACCTCCCCAATTCCTAATAATAATTATTATTAATATTATTATTAGCACCGCGTCTTACTACCCGTTCGAGTTATACGCACTTACGCTAATGTGTAAATGGTAGGGTGATTGTGAGATGAAATGGAGGACCTACAGTTTAACGTGGGATCCGAACCACGGTGGAGGCCTGGCATTCCCCACATTCACAAGATGTCTTGTCAGAGGTGAAGGAAGGGTTTGGCAATCTTATAAATCTGTGCTGGAACCGAGGATTGAACCCAATTCCTAATCCATTAGCGTAATTAGTAATTAGGCGTATAACCCGAACGGTTAGTAAGACGCGGTGCTAGATAATAAAATACAAAATATGATTTCTCTTGTTGCAGCTTTCAAACAAACGTTTACAGAATTTAATATCATCTCGCAAAGATACGGCTGTAAGGATGGATATTGTTGCAAACTCTACCTGTAGATACTGTTTTGATCTCAAATGAGAGAAACCAGAATTTGTTGATTCAACATTTTGGTTTTGGATCCTCTCTTAAGATTAATGCATGCTAGTTGATTTCCTTAAATTCCCCTTTACTATACTTGTTTCCTTTGTAAAATATTTAAATAGGCGATAGTAGATTCGTATTTACACTAAAGTGTACATCTTAGAAGCCAGTGTTTCCCAACTGGTTGTCCACAAGCAGGCACTTGTCCATGAGATTGTTGAAAACTGTCCTCAAAAAAAGTCATAGTTTTTGTTAAGGGACTAAAAAGCGCAAGGCCAACAAAACGTAATCGTTCCATTCAACCCTATCCTGAGAAATACTAAAATTGGTCCCCGTTTTGGACAGTAATCGCGGGACAAATAAACAGACAGAAAAACTGTCAAACGAAGTGAAACCAGGACCTCACTCCACTCGATCGAATGGGAATCGCTCAGGAAATTAAGTATATTATTCAGATTTGACACAAAATATTGCCTGTTAAGGACAAACCAGGACTTGTCCCCGAATTCATATAGCTAGCGAGTCCTTTGACTGGTTCGTTAATGAGGTTGTAAACTATTGTTGTTAGCCAGTGGCCCTCACAAATACCACCGTGGATGTTTATCTATGTTTTACATAGTTGATAACGCTACTGTAAGAGTGTGTTGGCTCCCGTATCAATCAAGTTTGGATGTGCCATGATAAACACGTGCCTGCCAGCGATTATAAACGGTTGCAGAAAAACACTGGGTATGTCTTTACACAATCCCACATGTTTGAATGTTTGCTCTTGTAGAAAAAGGGAAGAGCATAATGAAAACTTAGTGCGAGCTCACACTGACGACATTTTATCGTTGAAATGTTTTGGCAAATGTCATTGGTTTATTGAAAACCATTGTGTTGACTAGAGCATTTCACACACAGGTTTCTAAAACCCTAGCTAGGCAGAGGTAAGTTCACACGAGCGTTATTTATCACATTTATATATAGAGAGAGATAGTTAACGTGCACTACTGAACCGACTGATTATATCAGCACACGGCTTATAAGCTGTATTAAATCTAGAACAGACACAACATCCAGCCCCTGGCCGTTAATTCATCACTGTGAAAGAGAAAACCCACATTTCAGCCATGACGGGAATCGAACCCAAGAACATTTCTTAGCTCAGTAGCCAGACACGTTACTGACTAAGCTTAGCTGTCAAACGTAATCATAGTAGCAGTCAATCTTTCTATTATGTTTCTTTTAAATACAAATGTTCACCAACTGTCTTTTTATCGCCGTGTCTTACTACTTGTTCAGGTTATACACATATGTACTAATTAGGCTAATGAGCTAGGGATGAGGAAGGTTGAATTTAGAGAAAGTTTACCTGCATTTGCATGGAGGAAGAGTGGAAAACAAATTTGTAAAAAGTACCCTTATTACACCCGACCGGAATTTGAACTCCGATCTCCCAGTCATCGGCAGTCTAGTCTAACATGAGAGCGACGCCTTATACCATACGGCCACCCAATGCAGGTCTCACGAAATGATAAATGAGAGAGAGATGAGGTCAGACTTTTGGAGCAATATAGAGAAGCAAATACCTGGAACAACATTTGCAATCATTTGTCCCCAAACTATCAAGATATGGATGTTAATTTATTAACAAGTAAAAACTGGTTGATAAGTTTAATGTAGTTATACGTCAAGTCATGTAATCTGCACCGATCACTTTTGATAGATATAACCAGCCTATTAAATAACATAAATAATACAGTAAAACCTTTTTAATCTCGACCCTAAATATTAGTTCGAAATCTTAAAAAGGGGATTTAAATATTAATTCTTAAGAAATTGAAGGAAAAACTATTTGGCACTGCAGAAAAGTGTTGTTGGTGAGAGCACAGATAACAAATAACGACGATAAACTGTCATTCGTGGGAATCAAGCCAAAGGGGCCATTTTATTAAATAGTTATTGTAGACATATCAATATAAACCACTAAATATAAACAGTTATGCAACTTTATGAATGATTTAAACACAAAGTGTTGATTTTATCAAAAGCAGCCATGCTTACTTTGATTAAATTTATTTAGTTTTTATAGATGATGGTATAAACTATTAGTAAACAGATTAAGTATTATTTTATAAATGGAAAACTAAACTGCATAAATAGTATGGTGGATTTTATAACAAATGCCTTAAATCAATTATATTTTGTGAATATATCTCGGTGACATAAAAATTTAGGAATTTTTTTTAGGAATTAAAGTTAAAAAAAAATATTTTCTGAAAACATAACTGAGTATTTTGTTTAATATTTTCCGCGGTAAAGGGTGTTCAACAATGTTTGTGTTATTCTTCAAATAGTATTTGCTGTTCGGTAGCACTCGCACACTACGTTCCAAATCAAATAGTGTAGAGGACATTTTTTTATCAGTTTCATAGTTATAAAAACCACTTTAATGTGTTTATCGAGTTCATTGAAGACACTGAAGATCATTATCGGTCCAGGAATGTTTGGTTTTCTTAGAGGGCCTGACATTGGCCCAAGTGATTAAGATCATATCCTCGGCCAGCGGCTTTTGTGTTCACTGTAGTACTGTATAATTTTAAAACCTCAATTAAACGGGTGTATTAATCCTAAACAGTAGGCCCTATGCAAATTCAATATTAAGTTTCATACTAATTTAATATCTATCTAGCTTTTCTTTTTTACTTTCTCTCTACCTTACAGGTAGAGAAAGTATGGGGATCGTCAAAACAATTGAACTCGAGATTTTGATGAATCTTGACGTTTAATGACTCCCTGAATCCGAAAAAGTGGTTTTTGAATGTCTGTCTGTCTGTCTGTACCTCAAACTAGAGCCTAAACTATTTTACCGATTGAGCTAAAACTTGATATCTAGGGTTTCCATAGGGTTGCCCCGAGGAGTTTTAGAAATGGATATCTACCCCTAAAATTAAGGGTAGTTTACTGAAGGGCCAAAAGAGAAAAAGTCGATTTTATCAAAATAGGCTCTAACGATTTTGATTAAATTTCATTTAAAAACATTAATAAATATTCCAAACAAAATGGCTACTCAATATTTCGGCAAAATGGCTTTAAGGGCTCCGGTCTGATGCGTAAATTAACATTTTTTATAATATCTCCGAAACTATTTAAGATATGAAAATACTTAGCATTACAAATATGTATATATATATATATATATTATTCGAAACATATTTTTATAAAATGAATAACTTTCTCTCTATACGCAATTATATATATTTTTTAACTTTTTGGACATTAAAGTTTAAGTATTGCTACCGTAAAAAAATCTAACCTGAAATGTTGATGGATGTCGACGTCTCATGAACCCCCGAACTCTAAAAAATAGTCTTTGCAATGCCGTCTGTCTGTGTGTCTGTTTAAACTTAAAATTAAGAGTAGTATAATAAAGGGCGAAAAGAGAAAAAATAGGTTTTATCAAAATCTGCTCCAACGATTTTGATTAACATTCGTATCTAAGCGTTGATTAAGATTATAAATAAACTGGCTATTTTCATTTTCCCATGAAAATGATTTTTAGTGTACTTTACAGAAGCGTTAATTTCCGTATCTCCACAACTATTTGAGATACTAAACAACTTATCATTGCAAAATTGTAGAAATATTAGAAATAAATAACTTTTATTTGACATATATTTTTATAAAAGCAACAGTTTCTGAGATATTTGAAATATATTAATACAATTTTGTGAGCTTTAGTTGTAAACATATACTACTTAAGTCTTAACGCAATAATTCTCTAATGCCATAGGGTAATTAAATATAAGTAAGTAACTAAAAAAAGTATGTTGTTTTATTTAAACCTTTTAGGAAAAATGTTTGTACAGCAATGGTCTATCTCAATTTTAGACTCAATAGTCAATATATACATTTTGTATTGGTCAAAATGTATAAATGAATAATTAAATATCAATGCGATAACATGAAGATGTGCAACACCTAATAAAATGTTAAAATTTTAACCGGAAATAGAAGTTTTAATACGAAGTGTTGACCCTTGTGGACCCAATATTAATCTTTTTTATTGGTCCAAACATACAAATGAGGACATTAATTCTTTAAGAATAAAAATATAAGATTTAAAACAGAATTGTTGATGAATCTTGACGGCAATCTTGCCTTCTTACGTTATTCCGTTCAGAAATCTTACGAGTTTATAGAAAGAAAGAGAAAGTCTGTGTGGTGCGCCGTACCATTTATTTTTAAACAATTTTAGTAACCTTTTTGTTGGCGCAGTTTTAATTCTTAATAACACAAACATAAACAACATTGTTATTTTAAGTTATAAGCTTTATACGATATTTCAACTAAATAACTTGATGTAAAGTTCAGCCAGTGGGCAAAATAATTGTAATAACTAAATAATGTTGTTTTATGAATCAATACATGATAGTTATTACGATTACATTGCGACAATATTTAGCGCTATCACACAAAAGTGCATGTTTTAAAGGTTTTAAATATATTAAATGTATATTGAGATTTTTTGTCATTACGTGAACGGTTCGTTAAAGATTTAAAATGTTTTCTTGAAAAGGTTACCTAAAATAAGTATATATTTGTGTTACCTTGTATAAACTACGGAGATCTGTAAGTACATTTTCCATAATCTATAAGTATCTGAGGGTTTATGAAATATATTATAAATGAGCAAATCCATTGAACAAGCATCCTCGTAAATAAAGTAAAGCTACCAATCACGTCTTAAAGCTAAGATAAAGTTCCCTACTATTATTAGTCCATCCATGATACTATTATTGCAATCTAGAATTTTTGAGGTGCCTTATTACTGTTTACCGCCAATGATTGTATTATGTTGACACATTATTGTACTATCACAGTAAATTATTTGTATTAAAGAATAGAAACGATTTATCACTAAAAGTACTGGACCATCAATACAATTGCTCACATGGTTTTAGTCATAATCTTACTTTAAAGTCGATAATCATGCTACCGCTATTTCAGATTCCGGCCTTTTATCCAAATGCATGCTACATTTTTCACTTTTGACGATTCTATCCAAACAGTTGAATCTGGAACTATTTCCAAATAGTTTACAAAAAAATGCTCAAGTAAATTTGAATAAACAAAGACTAGAAAAAATATCTGTTTATCTTATGGGTTTAGTATTCGTATGTAACAAGTTTTGGCAATACCTAGCTCTGTGCGTGCAGTTTTATTTTTAGGTAAGGCGGTAAGGCTGTATCTGAAGACAACGACACTCATTCACAATAAACCGCAGCTGTTAAAAGATTACGCCCATTTCTATATTAGTTTAACAACCAGACATATATATGATGAATTTTATTCTTCCTAGCAACACTTGTCAATATTTTGTTGATCAGAATATGTCATTTCTAGGTAAGTGGCTTTACTCCACATATCTGTGACCTATGGCTACGTGTACAGATAAGTCAAATAATTTTTCGGAGAATTCATTCTCGGAACAAGTGTTGGCAATAAAATGGAGGCTAACTACTTGTATGGACGTGCTTTTTTTTATCCAGTCACTGAGATTGGTTGCATGGATGTCCTTAAATTGATTTATTAAAGTGCCTCAAAATACCCCATAAAATATCGAACTTCAGTTAAAAGTGTAATATAAACGATTGTCTAAGGTTTAAACAATTCTTTGACAAAAGTAGTATTTTTTTATGCTAAATGTACTTTGTTTATCAACTTGGCTTGTATAATGGAGCATATTATCATTTGAACAGAATATTGTGACTTCAATTCCACCTACTTGACATCAGCAAGCCTACCACTGAACAACACTCTTGCCCACCAACAATCACACAAGTTAGACTACACAATAACAATATGTTTCAACATTAATGTTTCGATCAAACCATTTTAAAATCCCTTAAAACACTTAGCAGTAGACCTTCCAATCTTCCCCGATAGCTGTAATACGTCAGTTTGTACCTCTGCTTATTCATTTGTGTGAAACACCCGCTTGGAAAAAGTTAATTTCCTCTTAGCTCGTTTTAACTGGGAATGTATGATAAATGACGTGGAGATGTATGCGTATGGATATAACCTAAAGCTTTGTATTCATTTTTTTGTAATTTTTATTTTTTGATTTCGGTTTTGAAAACAGAGCAGCATTTGCATGTTTGACAATGTGAGTTATTATTAGTTTGTTGGAAGGAGATGGAAACAAGAATTGATGAGAAAGGTTTGCTCCGAACATAAATGGCACAACTCCAGCAGCCATTGTTTACATTATTGATTTTCTAGCTCCACTTCTCAACCAGTAATATACTATACATAAATACTCTTCCCTTTTAAGGTTTATGGTTTTAATATGATTCAAACGGTCATCATGGATTTAAAGTACTAAGCTCATCAATTTAATAGGTTAATAAAATGAAAATAGTTTAAATAAATCTTTCAGTTTTTAAAATGTAATTTTATTAGAAGAAATGATTATACAAACTCGGTTCAGAGTAAACCATAGTAAGGTTTGTTAGAGAACAATTTTCCTCTAGAATTGTTGCTATCACACATTAATTAATCCTCTCACACCCAGCAATTTTAACATAAATAAAATTTCTCGTCAAACACAGTGCAATGATTTAAACATTTTTCTGCACTGCTAGATACATAATATATTAGAATATTTATTTTGATAATTTACAATATTGAGTGTACTTTTTGCACTAGCTTTCTAACGCTTCCTGAGAGTTTGAAAATTTAGTACATCTTTTACATAAAGTACTTAACGTGTATTTTCTATATATAATTTTACTTCACAGGGCTTAAACAGTTTATGAAATTGATTAAATGTCATTAATTGAATATGTTTGTTGGATTTCTTGACAATACTATAGATTATTTTTCTGGTCATCAAAATTACGAGGAAAGAAATAGTTTTATTCTTTTAAATTCTTGATAACTACAATTGACTAGATATTCCCCCACTATGGTGATATTAAGAAATGAATGAAATCAAAGAAATCAAAATTGTTTCTATGCTTCTAATTAATTGGGCCACATCGTAATTCTTAATTATGAGCCACGTTTGAGAAAATCTGTGATCTGGTCTTTCGGGTATCCTACAACTGTAATAAATAACTGTAATTTATTTTACACTGCGTCTTACTGCTAGTTATGCGCTTATGCACGTACTAATTACGTTAGTGGGCTAGGGAGGAGGAAAGTTAAATTTAGAGGAAGTATACCCCGTTTGCGTGGAGATGGAGGGGGAAACCATTTAGGAAAAATCTCTTTTATTACATCCAACCGGGATAGAACCATGATTTCCCCATCATCGGCAGTCTAGTCTATTTCAAGAGTAGCACCTTAGACCATGCGGCCACCAAAGCGGGTAATATCTGTATTAAGAAGTTCAAAAGTCATGAAAAAGGTATTATTAAATTTGCAGACACCCTCTTTTTAACAGCAGGAAACTTTAATGTGTGTGTAAAATACAAATAAACAAAAATGTATCCAATTGCTAGGATATAACCATTGCGCGCTGGACCTATACATTGTTATAGCGAGTAAAAACAAGTATCGTTGATTTTTCAAGGATTAATTTGTAACTCTTAAATTATACTATTATAGTATATTTTTAAAAATCGTATTTAGATGAAATGGTTGGTATATATAATAGTTTTATATTAATCGTTAGATATATAATTCAAACATAATTACATGTTTGAGCATTATAAAAACACCATATTTAAACATATATTATTGAAATTAATAAACTAGTAGTACTGGATTTTATATATTCAGGGAAACAGAGAGAGGGAAGAGTGATGAGTGACGAGTGACGAGTGACGAGTGACGAGTGACGAGTGACGAGTGACGAGTGACGAGTGACGAGTGACGAGTGATGGATAGATTATTTAAAACTGATACCACAGGAATAGTAATAATAATCATTCTTAACTTTATATATAATTTTAAATATTTTATTAATACAGATAGTGAAAGCCCATTGGCTAGAAATATTTACTGTGGTTTTATAGACCTCAGTTCCGTACCGTCGAATGGGTGATTTTTCACCTAAGTAATTTTACCTGTTAAGAACGAGCTATGTTGCAGTTTGTTATATTTCCATCTCCCTCGTGGTATTTACTCAGGTCAGATAGTTGAAGTCACTGAATGCCAGATCTGACCAGTTTTAGACCGTAGCAGAAAAAAACCAACCAAGAAAATAATATCTGTTGTTTATTGGCATTGAACAGCCGAGAGCCGGAGGAGAAAGACAGGCGTGGCATCAATGCGAGGAGTACAATTACACTTCTGTTCTTATTTCTAAATGAGATGCTAAGGAGGTGTTGCCTAGTATACGAATACTAAACTACCAATTCTTTTCAATACTTGAAACAAGATTCAAATGTATTGGTTTATTTTTATTATTACCATTTGTTCACATTGTTAAGAGTATTGACCTTATTAATGATAATGAACCACACCTAACAACAACACACTGGACAAAATATTCCAGCCCTCTAAGATAGCCACACAAGTCACTTGACAGTTAACACAATTATTATCTAGGCAGATATTCAAGATAACATTTTAGTTAACAGCGAAGATTTAAAAAAATGCTATGATCCAATCACTATACATCCTCTCTCATATAATCTCTTATAGTTTGGAACAATATTTTCAAAATGATTTTAAAAGTAAACTACCTTAATTAATTTGTCCTCAGAAAACCCAGTCTACTAATTTTTTCTACTCTTAGTCAACTTTGAGAAAAATTGTTATTTTTATTTAAATAGGAGTTTCTAAAAATAATCAGCTATAGAGAACTGCCCTTAAATGTTTTTTAAAGAAAAATATACACTCTTATTTATAATGTAATACAATCCCCAAATACGCATTTTGAACAAGGATTTTCAAACAATTTTATATTTTTAAAAATAATTCATTAGTAAACTAACTTTAAATGAGTTATTCTCTGAAATCATGTATTCAATGTTATTATCATGTAAACTTAAAGCGCTCCTCAGATTTTCATTGTGAACAAAATTGTTTGAATTATTTTTTAAATTGTTATTCTAATAATTAAATTTTAAAGCAGAAATTAAATTTACGCTTCAGACTCAAAATCATAAAAAAATATAAAAAAATTGGTGTGTAGCTTACTGAGACTTGATAATGACCCACTTTTTTTTTCAGGGGTATATAAACGTAAATATATATCTTAATCTTGAGATTCAAAATATTTGCGACTACAATATTTTCCCTGAGAAATTAAAATTTACTAAAAACATATTCCTATACAGTTTTATAACAAATGATAGTGTTTTTAAACAAAAAAGTCAATTTTTGATTAATGATTATGTTTATTATATTATTTGTGTAGTAAGAGCTTAACACACGCCTGGTTATTAAAGTTTTCACTAAAATTTGAGCTGAGTTTACTTAAGTCTGGATTTGAACCACGCCAAATTATTTGAATAACTTATAAAATTCTATTATAGTGAGACATATTGGCTAACAATGATGCTAAAAATGTCGTTAACATTTGTGTTACTAAATGAATCACTCCATTAATAAGAGAATAGAGCAAATCTTAAGCCTTTCACATAAAACACTTGAATTTTGAAGACATTCTAGGACTACTAAAACCTCACTTATATACTTACTTACTCTATGGCATTAGGAACTCGAAAGTTCATTTCCACACCTACAAAAGTACAACACCTATCCATATCTCTGGCTGGTTCTATCCAGTCTACCTCATCACACCTATCACTATCATAAGCTAGTTCTATCCAGTCCACTTCCTTACACCCTATCCCTTTTTATAGCTAGTTCTATGCAGTCCACCTCATTAAATCATCTCTCTTAACTAATTCCATAGCGTATAGAAATGAGAAAGTGTGGGCACCTACCGGTGCATGTAATGGAAATAGCGGGCCTGCGGTGGATTTGAGAAACTTGAGCGCTGTAATCGAACTGGCCGGGTACCGGGTATTGTATTCTTTCAGTGCTGACATACTGTATAAAAATTAGTGAGAGTGCGGTATTCTTTTGTTTGTTGTTCATTTATTCGTTGAGTTTGTCTTTGAAACCTATGTTTCTATGTTCAAGAATGTTATTTTTATTATTATTCTAGTAATTAATTATTCAGTCTATGTAATTAAATTATATTTCTATTCTTTTAGTACGTAGTATATGCTTCAATCATGCCGACACGTTTTATACCTGAATGCAAATCAGTCTAGGTCAAATATTCAAGCGGTGGAATATATTATTTTCAAGCTCCTCAGGACAAGAGCAAGTTTGAAAAGTGGAAGCGGGCAATTACAAGAAAATACAGACAGTTAAATTCGAAATCTCGGGTTTTTTACTACAGTTTTCTGAATACTTTCTTGTAATATGTGACGATTCTTTAATCAATGGAGAAAAGGTGAAATCTCCTCGATCAAATTGGCGTTTGAAACCCAGTTCTATTCCACATATTTCTCCTAACCTGCAAAAGTATACAAATATAATTAGAGAACAAAGGACTCCTTAAAATGAATATCTGATGTTCCCAAATTGAGTAAGCCAGCCGCAAAAAAAAAAATAGTATGGAGTTAAGAGTTGCAAAACATGCCAAATCAGCCCGGAAGTTGTCAAACATGGTTGATTCTTAAAACTACAATAATTATACTTGATTTTACCGTGTTCATGGAAAGTGGTTGTTTAGTAATTGAGATTTCTTGACATTTTAGAAAGCGATTCATAATTAGATTAAATTATAAACCTGAGCAACCTACTATCAGCGTTAATTTAAAATGTATAGTTCAGAAGAAAAAATTAATACATTGTATTATAATGTAAATTAAAATATAAAATATTGATTTATGAAACAAAGCTATAAAATATAATGCAATGTGTATTTTATATAAATTACTTCATTTAGTATTAGATTTATGCTGGAACGCAGCTGATATAAGAAGACAACAAAAAATACGTGGGTTCAACAGGTAAAAAATACCAACTTAATTAATACTACTATATTAATTAATTTAAATACGATAATAACAATTAAAATAATAATGAATTTACAAGATGTCCCTGAAACCAACGACTGTAAATATTATTATTATTATTACCATAAACTACAAATTTAGGCGCAAAATTGCTCGTATTACGTTAGATTAAAGAAATACTTTTTTCAGCTATGGTATTAATAAAAATAAAAACTATCGGTTTAAATCAATGTTTTTAATATTTTGCGCGGTTAAAATACATTTAGCCTACTAACAACCAAATACTTTAGTGTAGGCTATCTACTTAATTACTTTACGGTATTCTCCATTATTGTATTGTTGAGTTGCTGGCCAGCCAATTCGAAGCGAGCGCTTCAAGCGTCTGACCCATGTAAACTAATAGTGTCCACACCTTCTAATTTCTATACGCTATGCTAATACCTAGGGTAACATTATAGATATAGACTTACAAATACACATCTCTGGACTGCCTTCACTTATATAGAAATGAGTAGCGAGTCCCTCCCATTCACTGACGGGTGCTGTATAATGGCTATATACACTAACAAGTAATACGGCAAGAATGTAAAGGATGTAAAGGATGTAAAGGTGCTATATATTCATTCAGAAGGGAAGAAAAAGGTTGGGCAACAGTATAGTGTGTGTTATAACAACAGGGGCTCAGAGGGACTTTATCTAGTCTGAGGAGGGGACGGGGAAACGTGAAGTAAGTAGAAGTAAGTGAAGTAAGGTGAAGTAAGTAATTGGAATATATAAATAGGTTTTAGCACCCAGAGATAAAGTAACAGGAAAAAATAGGTGTTAGATTCAAGGAGAGATGAACCAACCAGTATGTCCTGCGTCTTACTACCCGTCCTGGTTATTCACATATTTACACTATTGGGGTGAATATGAGAAAAATGTACGCAAATATGTGTTAAGTTAGAGCTTGCCAAACAATATCTTTCGTGACCCAGACAAGTCTCAGATTCTGATCCATCCGTCACCGGGAAACCAGTTTAGACAGGGCTGATTCCCTTTTCCCCGTGACTATCATCGGTTTAAAGGTGCTATATCCCCCACACAGGTTGCGACAGGGATGTGTAGCTGTTAGATACACCAAGAGCTTAAGCCACATTAGTTAGGGAAACTACCTACAACAATCAAGAATATGTTTCACGCATGTCTTGATTTTTCTATTTACACATTTCTAAAACAAAATAAACAATACATTTTTATGATTCATGTCAAAAATATGGTCGTGGATAAATTTAATGAAAGTGTCATGGCTATTTTGCATAACTATGTCTTCAATATTATATATGAACGTAGAGTTTATTTCAAGTGAATTGTAGGGTTTCAGATGGGGCATTTTTGGTACGTAAGGATACAATGAATACAAATTAAAATTAATATATATATATATATTAATGTATACATCCAAGGGAAAGACTTGTTTTGTGGAAAAAATTAATTGGATTTTTGTGAACGCCAAATAGTGTGTGCCTCGTATGAAGGTGTTTATTACAGTATACTTTATGTTAAAATATTAATTGCTTGGATCAAGATTACAAAAAATTCTCCATGCCAATAAGAGTCCTATACCTGGCAGATGGCGGTGGTATTACCAGCGTTAACAATACCATAATATATACGTTGCCATTGCTCGCATTAAGAATAGAGGCAGGAGGCTGGTAAGCCACCCAGCTAGGTTATTTCACGGTATGATGACCTGGCGATCTAGGGGTAAGGTGTCGGGATTCTGTGCTGGGGGTACGGGGCTCAATCCTTGGTCCCGGCACAGGTTTATCTGATTTCTGAGCCCTTCCTTCACCTATGAAAAAAACTTGTATTAATCACAACTTGTGAATGTGAGGAATGCCAGGTCTCCACCGTGGTTCGGATTCCACGTTAAACTGTAGGTCCTCCATTTCTCATCTCACAATCACCCTACCATTACACATTAGCGTAAGTGCGTATAACCCGAACGGGTAGTAAGACACGGTGATAATAATAATATTTCATGGTGGCCTGTGACTGACTGCGATTCTACACATCGGTAGTAACCGCTAAGAATATTACCAACGTTATCTAACTCAAAGTAAATCTAAAGATAAACTAGCAGGTCTTCTTTGTTAAGAACACTCAAATCTTTGGAATTATGTATCTCAGTATTTACAATAATAATGTGCTAGCGCCAGGTTTTATCCATAATGTAAACATATTATATTTCTCGCAATAAATCTCTAAGGCACGGTCCAAAACTTTATTTTCTCTGAAAACGGCATCACACCACTAATCAAAGTGTTCCTTTACTTCAACCAACATGTTTTAGATATCGCCGTAGCCCTCCTACGGCAACACACGCCTCAATACATTGGTTGGACAAGAGAGGAAACATTCATAATATAACAATAATAGGGGAATTATCTGTGGCCTTATTGGTAAGATTTGTCTTTGAAAGTGGTCATCTTGGTCGCCATAAATAATTTTATAACACAATAGCCTTTATATTTGTTTTTTGGTTGGATCTACATTTTTATTAATAATAATATAATAATTAAAATAATGTGTTGATTACTGAGTTTGTTAGGAATACACATTTCAGTTGTTTTTTCGTCTAACATTATTAATATTAATAAAGAATGACACACATGCAAAGTGCAACGTTGAGAAATATATAAAATATAGCCTAAACTTCCTCTTTAAAGCCTCATACATTTTATTAAAGCCTCTAGTGTTTTACACTCGTTCATTAACTTACAAAGAGACAAGCTTTCATATGAGGGCAGCAAAATCATGAATAAGCTGGATTAAGTGCAACTGCTTATTCTAATTCATATACACTTGAAATAATATCACTGTCCACATTATGGGACTCTTTTTATTGCTGATCTTAGGTAAGTCTTGACCAACCTATGTTATTAAAAGCTGGTCTTTGCGCTGTCTTGACTGCATTTAATTAGAGTAAGACACTATAAAACTATTCAAGGTCACAGACAAACCACAAAATGTAAAACCAATTACTTTACAATGGGAATAGGGCCCTAACAGGTGGTGAGAATTCCACAAATTGAAATAAATCTGTCAACACAGAAGGTTTAAGGGGGAACTATATTAAGTTGAGATAGGGGTTGATAATTGTCTGGGAAATCTCCCAAACACAACAGATTAGTCCGAGAGGCTAAGTCCTTTACCATTTCCACTGTGATGTTATTTTGTTTCTTCAGATTATTGGTTCTCGTTCCAAATGAACATGAATTGTCATTGTTTAGTATAGTATAATTAATCATGGTACAAAGTTTTGCCCACACCCTCCTACCCTCCTCTAGAATTAGCCAGCTTGTGTGAATATAGGTCCTACATTACCATGGAAGATAGCACGCTTACCTTTTACTATGGTGTAGCGCGTATTTTACTTTTGTTACATCGACCTTGATAAAGGTACGGGTAGAAACGTGTGTCTTGTTTGGTTAGCCAATGTATTTTCAATGCAGACAAATATTTCAAAATGTTTGTATAAATGTACATGACTTAAGTTTACATATTTTATAGAACTCCTTGATGTCAGGAGAGTCAACTAATTAAATGTGATATGTTCCAGATGTTTTCTTAAAAAAACAAACAAAAAAACATTATGTTGAGCTATGAACCCATGGTATAAATTCTACCGCTAGTACTGGGTGTGTAATGGGGCGTCCCATTTTGTTTCATTAGTCGTAAACTCAAATAACTGGCTTACATGGGTGATTAAAACTATCATATAAAGACATTTTTTAGTAAATAATTTTTGGCAAAAATATTAATGTCATTTATTCTTAATTTACCTTAGTGAATATTTTATTTGAAACCTTCTGTTCAAAAATATCCATACTACCATTCTAACTATAACAACCATTAAGGCAGGGATCTAGAGGGCGCAATAAAAGTCCAGTTTTTTTTTTTGCAGTTTTTATAGCAAAGCATTTTTCTGGCCAAAAGTGATAAAATATATCTTTGATACAAGCATAGAGTTTAATTTTCACCATGTGAGGAAAACTAAACTCTATGTATGTATTAAAGCAATATTTGATTTATTATAACCAAAAAAAGTTTTGGTATATAAATTGCAAAAACGCTGACCATTTTTCGCATCCCCCACATCCTAAATTTTTATATTCGTTGCTTTAAAATTAATAAAATGTAGATATCTAGCATGTAACTTTATTACCAAGGATTCCATAAATATTCTAGGTTCCTATGACAGCATTAATGTTTAAGAGCAGATGCACGTGCAGAAGAGATAAAAGTAGCCTGATCGATTTTCCTGTCTGGTAAAAGTTAGATGAAATATCTTTAGAAGTGAACGATGAAAAGACCACGTACTGTAGGCCTACATGACCACACAGAGAACACATATTGGGGACGATAATTAGAGATTATTGCGAAAAACATATAATTTGGTAAGGATTTGATAGGAAAATGTATAACCAGCAATCCCAATACATGGTCCTACACCTTAGATCAGTCAGTATCGTGTCTGCACACTAAGCTAAGGGTCCCAGGTTCAATTCCCGGTATGGCTGAAATTTATTATTAATGATAAACCCTCCAACAGTGGTGAATTTAGTGGCGAGAGCTTGATGTTGTGCCTCTCCTTGTTTTAAGTTAGAGCACAGGACATTGAAGCTATGGCAGGCCTAGCGAGCTGGTCGTGGAAAATATATAGCTTGAATAAAAACAGAGCCAGGCCATATGCTGGAAACAGTGATACATGTAATATGTACTGTACATGTGATTGGAAACTAATTAGGGAAATGCACGCTATTACTCCGTCAGTAAGTTGTTGTCATCTCATCTGCTGTCAAGGGATGTAGATCTCAGAATATACAAAGCAATGGTTTTAACGGTTGTTCTCTATGGGTGTGAGACGTGATCTCTTAACTTACATCACGAAATCACATGGGTGTGGTAAAACAAGGTGCTTACGAAGATATATGGTCCAAAAAGGGTTGAGACTACTGGAGAGAGGATGAGTCTACATAATTATGAGTTACATACCCTGTACTCACCTCAAGACATTGATAGGATGATAAGTCTCATATATGACGCTGAGAAGGACAAGCAGTTCAAATGGCAGAATCTAGAACCTTGATCAGGGTACTGACTGGTATACCATTAGGATCATTGGGAATCCCTGGTTTCAGATGGGAGGATAACATTAGAATGGACCTGAAATAGATAGGGTGTAATGAGGGGTACTGGATATAACTAGCTCAAGATAGGGATAGGGTGTAATGAGGGGTACTGGCTAGAACTAGCTCAAGATAGGGACAGGGTGTAATGAGGGGTACTGGCTAGAACTAGCTCAAGATAGGGATAGTGTGTAATGAGGGGGACTGGCTAGAACTAGCTCAAGATAGGGATAGTGTGTAATGAGGTGGACTGGGTAGAGATACCTCAAGATAGGGATAGTGTGTAATGAGGGGGACTGGCTAGAACTAGCTCAAGATAGGGACAGGGTGTAATGAGGGGGACTGGCTAGAACTAGCTCAAGATAGGGACAGGGTGTAATGAGGGGTACTGGCTAGAACTAGCTCAAGATAGGGACAGGGTGTAATGAGGGGTACTGGCTAGAACTAGCTCAAGAT